>VZRN01000634.1:4785333-4875735 GCA_013397935.1 Dasyornis broadbenti | reverse complement strand
GCTCTGGCCAGCCTGGCCTGGTATTCCTGCACTTGCAGAAACTGATCCCGTGGTCACTCTCAGCTGATAAAAACCTTTCTGGAGAGCTCTCTGTAGAGCTTGTTTCGATTTCAAAGTGTTTCTATCCTGTAGCACCATCTCTTTCATTTTTATTGATGCTGATACTGTAATAACGTTTTATTCCCTTTGCCTTTGATTCCCGTTCGTGTCCCTGACAGCTCCTGTTGCTGCTGCAGCTCGAACAATTTGAGCACACTCCCTCCCTGCCCCTGTCATTTGCTGCTTTTGTTTTTTGAGCCCTGGGAGGAGGAAGGGGCAAAACACATGTCCCTAATACAAAGCTGTTTCCAAGCTTCCGAAATCTCTTTCTATTGCACAGAAAAAGAAGCTTTAGCATCAATGCAGATCTTTCTTTTTCTGTTGTCAATAGCTCTGCTGGACAGAAATCTATCATTCACACAGTGCTTTTCCTTTGAAATTCAATTAGTTCCACTGCCTGTATCTCCTTAAGATGGTTTAAAGGAAAATTACAGAACTACTGCACAGCCACCTTTCACAGTGATTAAGTCATATCATATTTTATGCTCATTTCTTAAAATGATTTTATTAACACAAGCTGTTCATGTACTACGTTTCTGATCTGCATTATAAATCTTTTCCATTTAGTTGACTCATTTTCTCTCTGCTTTGTGTATTAATTGAACAGAAATTTCATGCAGACGAGACTTAAAACTTTTTTGAACTTTCCATTCTAAAGCCTCCATCCTCCATATCCCAGATGGAGTTCGGAGCTGGCGCTGGGAGGATTTTATCTGGCAGAAGAGATCAGTGGAGCAGAGCAGGTGATGAGCACACAGACACCCTCGTGCTCCTCCTTCCATTGCTCACTCCTGGGCCAGCACCACAGTGCATCAACCATTTTATCAACCAATCTCCCTTCCACATAAAATAAACATACTGGGTGTCATTAAGTGCACCTTCAGATCAATGATTTTTGCAAATGACATTCAAGTACCATTCGAGTAGTGCATTTTTGCTGATAAAAGCAAATTAAATTAGCACAACTACAAGTGTGCTGATAAAAACTGAAACCGAACAGCAGCACCATTAGCTAACAAAGTAATATTTTCTCTTTACTGCTTTCTGCCATTTAGTTATTATCCTATTGGAAATCTAATTATAATCCTTTTACTCCCTAGTCAAACTTCACAGTTTTTGCAAGCTTAGCACTGACAAGTGATTTCATTACATTTGATTGCCCGCGCCCAGATTGACTTAACTTCACTCCGAGACCTAAAAGCCCTCTCAGTTTCTCAGATTCCCTGTTTGCACATTACAGCAACAGCTCCTTTAATTAATTAGCATGAACAGCAGTAACATGAACTGCTGAACAGAAAATAACATCATTTTATGATCGCAGGGAGACTTCTCCTTTTGCATGTTTATACCTTAGTTAACTTTTGTATTACAATATTTCATTGTTAGGGGATATTGGAACAATCAGCAAAGCAATGTTAGCTTAAAATCTTAAAACGTAGATGTTACAGTAATACTTGATAATAACAATTTACCAAAAAATAAAATACTCTGAATTTCAAGCAGCACAGGCAGACAGGCAGGCTTTCCTGAGGTGAAAATGTGCTTCACTGTGCCTGCAACAGGAGGGTGACCCAGGACTGCTGCTCCTGCTGCTTTTGTTTGTGACATAACCTGGCAGAGATTTGGCACAAAGGCTCTCAAGTTACCATGAAGAACCTTTTATTTTTATCTGTTTGTCAAGATGAAGGACTGCTGAAGTTTGGAATGTATTTTGGGTTTTATTATTTTGAAAATTAGGCTTTAATTTTTCAATACTCCTTTCTAACCAGTGAGTTTTCAAATCCAGCCTGCTTTTTCTGGGTATTTATCTGAGTACCAGAGAAGCATTTATTGACCTGTTCTTCCTGGGTCTAGGGGGAGCCATGCCCTGCTCTTTCACAGCTCAATGTGAAGGATAGTTGCAGGTAAAAGAGAAATTTTACTGGACAACTAATAAGCAGGCAAAAAAGTAATTTTTACTTGTCATTCAGCTGAGTGATGAGCCCAGATCCATCTGTTTTTCATGGTAGCAAAAGGATCCTTTGCTGTTTTGGTAATTGCTCTGCTCCTTACCCATGAGCAGGGGCCTGGGTTCAGTCTCCTTCCAGGCCGGCAGCACCCCTGTCTGCCAGGGGCTTTAGGGAAAGAAGGATTTTCTGAGGGATGTGATCCACAGTAGCAGCAAACTGTTGTCTGATTTTTTTTCTCCTTCTTTGTACAAAGTAAGACACTGGTTCAAACTAATTAGCCCCAGCTTTGCAAGTTAATTTATTGTTCTAGCATTGCATTTCCCATGTGTTGCTTGCTCCGAAGCTGGGCTTGGCTCTGCTCTGACTGAGGTGCTGTTTCCCAGCCTGGGGAGGGCGCAGAGCTCAGCTCCGTGGGTCCTTGTGGGGTATCCTTTAGGACTCTGGATCAGTCAGGAGTCAGAGGCTCCAGGGGGCACAGCCTGGCCCTGGCTGCCCTCAGCCCTGACCTTACTCCAGCTGCTCTCCCAGCTCCTCCTCCAGCTCAGCTGCCACAGCAGCGTTCCCAGTTTATTATTTCATCCCTGCTACCCATATCCTCTGCAGCCTGTGCTGCTGGGTTGTATCTTATAAATGACATGGGTAATTTACAGTTATGGATACAGCGTATTTATCTGTTTTCTCACCGCGTAGCAGATCCCAAAGTCCCTTCCTCCAGTGCATTTCTCCACAAGTCACAGTGTCCCTCAGATCCCTGGCAATCCCAAGGTGTAGCTGCAGCCAGGGTGTTCCTCCTGTCCCTGGGCTGGCGTTGCACACAAGCATTGCCAGGGCAAAGTGGGGATTTTGGTTTGATGTAGTTTGGGGAAATACAACTGAATTGCCAATTTAAACCAGACATCTTGCAAACAAAGCCTCACAAAGGATTCAGAAAATTCAGAGATGCGGAAAAGGCTGGGAAAAACATTAAAAAATCGAACGTGAGTAAATGTGCAGATGATGATTATTGCCTTTGGATTTGCCCTTTATGCACCCATTAAAACCCTGAAAGAGAAAGAAGTGATGATATTGTGGCCAAAGAGAGAGCAAGAGCTGCACCTACGCTGGGAGGAGAACAGCATCCTGAGGGAAAATTCCAGTTATTAGCACAGACTCTGGCTCACCAAGAAACTCCGAGATCTTTACTTGTCTTACACATTGTGAAGGGGAAAAAAACTCCTTTTCAAAATGTCTTGCTTATTAAGCCAGTCATGCATTGCTCTGCAGGCTGTAAAGCAGTGTAACATGCACAGGGGGCTCATAAGCATATTTAGTGTTAGGGAATATCATTTATACAGTTTTTATATTGTCAGTATTACCCCTAGAGAATGAGATTAGGCTTTAAACTACTGTAAATCTGTGCTTTTGCTCACCTTTGTATAATTTCGCTTTTTAATAGAATGAAGCCCACATAAATGAATATTTGATTAAGGGATAAACCTGATAAAAGAATACATTTATTGCACACAGATTTATTCAAATCTTTGCTATATAATACAGCAAAGTGCTATAAAATGGTCTGTAGCTTGCAGTCAGCTGCACTGAGGAGATGGTGAATATTCTCCAGAAAAGATTAATTTGACAACATCACATTGTCTTTCCTGTGTAAGTGGGGGCACAGCTGCTCCCAGCACGTTAATTCCTCAGAGGTGGTTGCTGTGTGACGTGGTTAATGCCATGAAATTCAGTTTATTGCACAGCAACAAAAAAGTATTTTAATTTCTGGAGAATAATTGAGGATGTTATAAAAAAGGAAATATTTAACTATGCACTTTCTGTTCACTGATCAGTGATGTCTCCTGGGTGGCTGCACTGGCTTTGAGCTGTGGCATTTACTTTCTCTCTTACAGGTGTTCCAGATACCTCCGTTGAACTTTCCCTGAGAAATAAAGGGAATTGGAAGGAAATATGGAAACCTGTTCCAAAGTTTAGTCAGTCCATCAGCCCACAGTACCCCCAATATCCTCATCTTACCTTAATTTAAAAAATAATGCTTCAAATACAATAAGAGTATATATAAAGAACAGCCTCCACTAGGAAGAAGCCATGTGCAGCCTCCTAATGATCATGAGAAGAAGGGGAAAAATGCCCAAACCACAAAGAAACCCCACAGTGTTCAATACTCGCATTTCTGCTCACACCCCCTAGGCCTCAGCAATTCCCCACCAGGTTTAAGACAAGAATTTTCATCAGCCAATGGCCTGAAACTAATTTTAGTCCCTTCTTTGGAGGCTCCCAAACGTTCCTCTGGAGTTGTTATGTCCCTGGCTCTTGTGATCTTTATTTGTGCTTACATCCAAAATACATATTAAATCATCTCGGTTTGGAGAGTCTCAGCCTCCTTAAAACCATGAAACATTCAATTACTAATTAGCTGTTTCCTGTTCCTAATGAAGTGAACGTCAGATTTGGATTAAAATTCAGCTACTGCTCTCCTCTGTTTATGGTTCCAGATGTTTTTGTTTTATCTAGGAGGTTACTTTGACAGCTACTGCTAAATGATAAATCACTCATATTATAGCTGAAATACATTTTGAAATTGAAATGTGGCAAACTTGGAGATTGCTCCAAGGATCAGTGTCAGTTTGCAGGTCAATACTTGTTCGTTCCTTAGGAGTGCTCGGTATTGGCATATGCAAAACAGGAATGGGAGAGATGTCAACATTATACAAAATGCTGCTCCATATTATCATTTTGCTATCATCTTCCAGATCAGTACTTGCAGATTTAGCTGGGTGGATTCATGATTCATTGTATAATGAACAGGAATATGGATTCTTGTTAGCTTCCGTTTCTGTGGGCATTTCAATATTTATTTTTTCTCTGGGCTTGAAGTTGCTTAATGTGAAAAATCACAGTTGATAGGTACTATAACTAGGAAGATTTTTATGAAGTGCTTTTCTGCTTCGTTCTCTAAATAAAGAAATAGAACTTTAAGCAAAATGTGGTGGTTTCTGAATGAAAGAACAGTTTTCCAAGAACAGATCTTGATTTACATTTTCTGAAAGCAATGCAGCCTTGGTTTAACACCCTGTTCCCTGGCAGGTTTTGTGCAGTGAGGAGGGTGTGCTGGAAAGCTGGAGCCGTGTCCCAGGGAGGCAGCAATCCCACCCAGGCTGCCTTTGGGAGAGAAGGAGTCTTTGATTAAAAGAAAACGCCTTCAAGGAAGAAAATCCCGATCAGAGTGTTTCAGCCTGTGCTGAGCCATTGCTGGCAAACACCAGGGCAGATGGTGGTGGGGTTTTGTCGTTTCTTGAGAGCTTGGCTGGGTTTTGTCACCCAGTGCCTCCTTTTCCTGCACAGAACAAGCCCGCGTGATGCCCAGTTTAGCCGATACCTCTTGTGGGTCTGGTCATTCGGCTTGAGGGAGAAAAAAAGCTCCACAACCGAGTGAGGAAAGCACCTAATGGTGACTTCATTAGAAAATGTTTAATTGCGTAATTGACCGTTTTTCTTCTTTTTTCCTTTTGCTTCCTCCAGAAAACAGAACATACATCAAACCGACCATTATGTACTGAAGGAACCACCTGTTGCTGAAAAATGTGTAATGACCACTATTTGAAGACTCCAGAGTTCCTGAGAAATGTCCCTTCCAACCTTTGATGCCTTCAGTACGGTGTGAGGAACAGGATTTGTAGCATGAAACTTGAAGGACAATTTCAAGCAATTTACTGTTGCTGCGTTGGAAACTGCCGTGTTAAGAAATACTGAGACTTTTTACAAGCTTACCATACCAAACCAAGCCTGTCACAACAGATCATTTTTAGGTCCCCGGAGATAGAAAGGAGTTTTAGTATTTTTAAGCACATACATGAATTATTTCCCCTCCCCTCCCCACCCCACCCCGCCCCAAAAAAGAACTTTTCTTTTCCTTAGGAGGTGGCTGTTCCTGAATAGCAATGGCACAATGATTTTAAGCCACAATGGTCCTCACTGGCTGTACATCATACAAGTCCAGTTTATCACTGAAACTGTTCAACATGGAGCTGTTTCGATTGTGTTTATAAATTAAGCTTTGTTTACTGAAGCAGATACTCGATATATATTACGTTTTAAAAAGAAATGTGTGTACATTTTTTAAAAGAACGATGTAAAAATTGTCCTTTCATTAGATGACCAATTCAAAAGTGTGAGCTAAACCCTAATAGCTGACGTAATATGAGGATTATAATTGATGCTTTTTTTTTAATGCTCAGTTCAGCTTGGCTTTTGGTCTTTTAAGATGGAAAAATGAATATGCAGTAGAGTGTTAGATAATGGAAACTTTTAAGTATGGTTTCTCTGTTGTACCATATTAAGTTAAAGTACACATTCTTTGTTAAAAATGTTCTTGCTAAAAATACAGTATTAAAAAGTTTTTTGTTTGACTTTGGAAATCTTTTAAGGTTTTTTTTCTGGGACTGTGAATTCCCATAGTAACTGTACTAATGCAAACCGGTATTTTGCACTATTAAAAATACTTGAAGAAATGACTTAATAAAGAGGGTGGGTTGGTATTAAACATTTTCCTAATTATTGTATGTTCCAGATTCTGAACTTTGCAGCTGAAACGTTCCCTTCTCAAAACACGGGACTGAAAGCTGGTTTGAGTCAGGTGGAATTAAGTGATCACCTGTTCCCTCTTCCCTTTCATTCCTGGGTCAGAGGCACGGTGCTTATTTACTTACAAACTCCTGTTTATGTACACGTGTTTACACACACGTGCCCCGAGTATAAATCACTGTCACTGAAAAACAAAAAGACCTTTAAATAGATCTACAGGGAATATATTTCCTATGATTATGTTTACTTCTGCCTACATCTCTGTGTAGAGTGTTCACAATTTCTTTTATTTTTAGCACTGCATTTTTTTCTCATCAGCAGACTTTCACAAACAGACTCTGCTCTGTAACACAGCAGAATAGAATCACCTGATTTTTTTTTTGTTCCTGAAAGAAATCTTTTAGCTTAAGCAGCGTCAGCTCAAGAAAACACGTTGCCCTCTGTTCTGCAGATCCAGTGACTTACCAGAATATTCTTCCAATGTACAAATCGGGTTTGTTCCGTGTTCTTTTTATAACAGGTGTTCTAATAGCGGCATTAATCATGCTGCCATTGATCAAACCATCAAAAGCTGAATGATAAAAAAACCAGGAGCATTAGGAATTGTGAGTCCTCTTGATTCTTCATAAAAATGCTCCTGTGTGAATAAAACATTGCAGCACCAGAACTTAAATTGTACCTTTAAGTATTATTTTAGTTTCAATTCCAGTAGGGTTTTCCTGAAGGGAGGGCTGGACTTTTCTTCTGAATCTTATTTTTAAAAAAGAGTTGAAACAGCCCTGGGGGTGCTGCAGCATTTCTGGCTCACCCGGTGCCGGCAGCGCTCCTGTGAAGTGCAGGTTTTGAAGAGATCTTTGCAGTTTAGAAAGACTTCAAGTAACTGAATAGCTCAGTCTTTAACATACCAACATTTTTGCACTTTCCTTTAATCTCCATAAAGGCTTTTTGAGCTTCGTCCCCTCAGTGGCTGATGTACACGCTTAAGGCAGCACTGAGCCTGGGTTGATTCTTGATTTGCCCATCCCAGATTGGTTTTAAGTGTCAAAATTCTGACAAATGCGGTTTAGGAGACTGAGAAACTTGAGAGAGTGACTCTTTTCAGTCCTTCCTGGGTGGCTCCGGGGAAGTATTGTCAAAGCAAGAGGCTGAGGGGTTTGGGATGTGCACGCTTGGTGTGGGAGAAAGGTGCTAAAGCCACCCCGGGGTGGAGGCGGGCAGGAGCCAGCTCAGCCTTCACCAGCACCACACTCCTCCTCACCAGAGCAGCCCTTCTGGCACCTTTTGGGGTTGGAGTTTTGGGTGTTTTCTTTCAGGGTGTGGGGCAGGGGGCAGGGCAGCTGAGGGGGCTGTGGGCAGCTCAGCTGGGGCTGTTTGGGGTGCAGCACCCACAGCCCCCACGCTCTGCCAGCCCCGGGTCCCTGCACGGCCTCTGCAGGGTGTGGGTGCCCTGGCATGGCCGTGGAGCTGCACCAAGGTGATCTTGGCTGGAGGCAGGCGGGGTGAGGGCTGCTGGATTGCAGACCATAACAAACCCCAGAGGATCGAGTGCCCAATCTCCATCTGCAGCCTGGATCTGTAGCACAGAACTCTCCTTTGGAAACGCATGGCCCTGCCTTAAAACCCGAATGCTGCTTCAAGGAATTGCTGCCTGCCAGGAAGTGGCCCATAAATACATTTATTTACAGACTATTTCTGGTAACGTGACAAAATGTGGGCTAACCTGAATCGTTCCAAATCTCCTTTATGGCCTCAGCTGATCTCCACAAGGCCTCCTGAGCCCTGAATACGCAAGGGACAGTGGGCTTGGATCTGGTACCTTTGGCAACAGTGCCCGTAGAGGCACTTCCCACTTCGCTGCTTCTGCTGTGCTCCCACAGCACCCACCTGCCCTGCGGCCCTTGCTGGGGTGGGCTGAGGAGGGACAGGGAGGAGAAGGAATGTACAGAGGGGTCATCATGTGCTCTCATCATTTCTAATGCATGCTGCAAATGTTTAAGCACTTGTAAAATCACTGTTAATAAACATTTTGACTTTAGTTCTGGCTGCAAATAAGGGCATCTTTGATGGTTTGAAGCTGAGGTGGAAGGGGAGAAAAAAAAGTATTTTTATAATGGTGTATTATAGATGGGTAATGATTTGCTTCTGCTCTGTATTTGTACATCAAAGAAATCAATTGAAGTGAGCCAGGTCAGTGTCAGCAGAGCACAAATGCAGCTTGAACCCACTCTTGCCTTTCGACCTGAACCTGTTTGGGGCTTCTGTTGGAGTAGAGCATCCTTCGCGTGAGTGTTAGGGTGTGGCCATCTCAGGCAGGGACAAAATTCTTTTTGGAGCTCATTTTTTAAAATAAAACCTCCCATTTTTCTGAGTTTCAGTTACAAATACAGTAAGATTTTACTGTATCTTCTTTAAATGGTTCTGTTGACATAATCCAGAACTGTGAAAGCAAACACAGCACCATCCATTAAACTGTTCTCATGATAAGTGATACTTGAAAAACTTGATGCTTTATTACAGTTTAACTATTTGAGCGTACATGCCGCCTTGCATGTTTGAAAATGCTTTCACAGCTCTTTCAAGAAGGACACTGAAATGCGTCTTCACTGAGCAGTAGATCCCTTTCACCATCTCTCAATTTTTGGCGGTTTCCAGGAGGGGCTGGATGGGGGAAAAGGGTAGAGTTTTGCTGTCTTTGGGAGCTCCAGGCTCCCCACAGGTATCCCCTGGCTGTTCCTGACCCAGCAGCCACTGACCTCACCTGGAGGAGCAGCTCTGCCAGCACAGCTGGGACAGCATCTCTGCTCGAGGTCATTATCTTTAAAACACCAATCTGACCTGGGTTAGAACATACGTATATATGTGTGTGTAAGAATGTGTGTGTGCGTGTGTACACGTAAATACCTGCTGCTCCTGGTAGCAGAGCCAGTGCCCAGCATTCTGGAATAAATTCTGCCTGGTCAGAGCGAAGATGGAGATGAAGCAGCCAGAGGAGTGACACGTTCGTGTTGAACTCTGCAAAATTGGTGCAGCTCGAATTAGTCCCTGTGTGCTTCGCTCAGCCCCCAGTGAGCCGGACTTAGGTTTCACAAGGATGTCTCGGGTAAGAAAATGGGGAGAAACTCAGTCATTTTGAGTTGTTACCTGAGAGCATGGTCGCATTGTGATGAGGTTTGTATCCCAGCTCCCTCACAGTCAACACGGCAGCGCAATTCCCTCACATTAAGGTTGGTAGGAGGGTTTTTGCTGTGCACAGCCTGATTCAAACTCGGCATGGAGCAGCTGAGTGTCCCAGCAGCACGTGGGTGCACCGGGGCACCTTTGGGACCGTGCTGCAGCAGGGGCAGCGAGGGGTTTGTGGTGCCTGCCTTTGGAGAGCTGAACCCGGCACGCAGAGCCTGCCGAGCGCTCCTTTAGGCTCCGGGCTTTGCCTGACGCTTTAATCTCGTTACCCAAAGCCACATGCCTAAAGTGAATTGTCCCCCCCCCGTCCACCGAAGTGGCCAAACAGGAAAAACCATTGGCATTAAAGGAAACAAGATGAATTAGCTAAAAAGAGAGGAAAGAATTAACAGGAATGAAAAATAAACCTTAATTCGCTCCAGTGCCGGTAGGATTTGGCATTTAACTTTAATCATATGTCTCATTCTATATCAGGGAGAGGTACCTGTTTCGTGTTTCCCCTGACAATTCCTGCCATTAGCTGGAAGCGTTTATTCCCAGAGCTGTGCTGCCATCAGTTGATGATGCTGGGGCACTTACAGAAGAGAGGTTTTGGCAGGAAAAATTCTTTATCAATTGCAACATTATTATTCTGAAACACAATATTGTTCTTTGTAGGTCAGTGCAAAGCTATTCCAGAGAAGTTGTTGCATTCTCTTCCTTGGTGTCAACTAGAGCAGAGGGGGAACCACATCCCTAAAAGTAAGAAAACAGACCAGAAAAGCTTCAATAACAAGGAATAAACTCCCTATTGGGTTTTTCTTGATAGTTCTGAAAAACTGTGGAAGACAGAAATGGCACACCGAGATTTTTGGTGTCAGATCAGTGTCTTGCATTTTATGTGATCATTTACACCTGTGCAAAGTAAGCGTTTGATAGCATTTGACAGCTGATTTAGTAACATTTGACACCTATATTGCAATGTTGAAATGACTCTACAATGTGCAAAGGAGTGGAAAAAGCTCTGCTTCTTCTCACGGCTTTTCCTTGTAGTTGAATACTGAGATTCCCTTCCAAAGGAAAACAATTAATTCCTCACATCCCGACTGTAATTCTTTATTTCTTCTAGTACGTGATGTTCAGCTCGTACTAACTTGGGGAGGAAGAAGGAAAAAGCATAAAGGGACAAGAGAAAAGCAATTTTGTTTAATCCACAGCCTGGATTCACAGGTGATGACTTTTACACCAAACCAAATCCAACTGCAAGGAGTCACAGGAAAGAGAGAACTCTGCAACGGGGGTGAGACACCCTGCAGGCCTAGGACTCCCGATATGTAAGAGCTGGTAAGTAAATTGCATGGTTTTCACAGTTATTAGTTTTTTAAATGGACAGAATTTTTCACCAAATGTAAGTTTTGTTTTCACTTAAATTTGGCTTCTTCAAAGCAAACCCTCAAGAAACTCCCAAGCCAGGGAATTTTTTGTTGTTGCTGCTTGATGGCAGGCAGTAACAGACTGTTCAGGATTCCTACCAGAAATGGGGGGTTGATCAGTTTGATACTTTGCACCCATTGGAAAAAAAAAAAGGATTAATGTCAGCAGTATCACCTCTGTGCATAAAAAGTTGCTGCAGTTCTGAGTTCACAAATGGAGCTTTTCCCACGCCAGGACAAGCCCAATAGGATGGATCCTGGAGACAGCAAAACCAGTCTAAATTGTACAGTACAATTTGTCAAGACAGTTATTTGAAATGCAATTGCCAGTGTTATGTGTTGACAGGATGTGATATCTTAATGAAAATAATAATATTGTTTGCTCATCTGCTACCAGCCCCGTTTCCAGAGGAAAAGCCTCTCAGACTTCACCCCTGGCAGGGCTTTTCCAGCTGAAGGCCTGCAGCAGCCAGCGTAGCAGCAGTGAGTTAAGTATCTGTGCAGTTCACGGGCTGGTGAGGGGGCAGGAGCAATTTGCCAAGGCTGGAATTCCTGACAGGCTGAATGACCCGTGTCTGGGCTGCCTCGTTACTTTACATTTCACTTTGCAGCACAGCCCAGCGGAACAGAACCTGGGAAAAATGACTCCAGCAGGAGATTGCAGGATTTTCAAGGTTACCAATGCTGGATTGTCATTTCCCAGATCAATCCCAGTGGCCTTTGGCTGGCACCTATTGATAGGGCAGCAAGCGGCCGCTGGCTTTGCCATCCTCAGAGTTCAGCTCCCCCCATGTCCCGTGTCTGTCTCTTGGCCTGCACCACGTACAGAAATCAGAGCTCCCGTGCCCGTTGCAGCTGCCCTGCCCTGCACGCCGTGGCTCCAGGCAGCCCAGACCCTTGGCACGAGTGGAGAGTCCTAAATGATAGTCAGGGGACAGCGAAACGATTTCTTTTAAACAAGAAAATAACATAGGTCATTTAACCTCCTCAGCACAGCAGCTATGGCTGGGGAGAACAGAAACCAACCCAAATGTTTACTGTGTGCATTTTGTACCCAGTAAGGGCAGTGAGGGGAGAGCACATTTGCTCATTCCCAGGGAAGGATTGATTTCCAAGGATTGCAGTTCCAGTGCAGTGCACCCCAGAACCTTCACTTATTTTCTCGCTGTGGTTCACAACCAGGAACCTCCACTGCTGAGCTCTGTCTGCTCAGGCACTCTGCAAGGGAAGGCTGGGGGGTAATGAAGATAACATCAGCTGCTGCAAATGGGCTCGGTGATTTTTGACTCAAGTTTTATTAGGAATTTGAACGTGACATCCCTTCCTGATGAGCACATCCCCAGCCCACGATGTCAGGGAGAGTTATGCTCCCATGGCACAGGGAGCAGATCCTTTCCGTGTGTCTGTCCAGGCTCTGACGCACAGCCCCGATCCTGGGCCCGACTCAAACAATGACAACTTAATGAGGGTTTACTCGGAGCTCTATTTCTCCATAAAAGTAATTTTTAAATAGCATAATGGAGTAATATTTACTCGACAGCCTCTGCATCGTTTATTCCCCAGTGTCTATCTTACAGTCTTGTAAGACAGAAATAAACATTTACTCACTCTTCATTCATGCAGTTTATTCTGTGTGGAACTGCAGCCATCTCTATTCATCCTATTGCCTTTCAGCTGGATACTATAAAGAAAGGAAATTAATTGTTGTTAAACTTAGGTATGTGATAAAAAGAAAAAAAACTTTGTGCTGGTTCCTGTCTGCATTTTACTGCACGTGCCCCCTCGCGCCCCATCCCCATCCCAGTGAGGGGGAGTGTACGTGCGTGTGAAAATCAGATTACCTCCAGCTCATTGCTGTCCACTGACACAGGCCCTCTGCAGAAACTTTTGATGAATAGTCAGCATCTAATTCCTCAGTCATAAAAAACCCTAAGTTGCTTGCAATCATTATTCCAAATGGAAAAATTAATTGTAAATAACTGGAAGTCAATTAAGGCTGGGTTCTGCCGGGTAATGCAAATCTTTTATAGTTTTGTTTCAGTTAACTGCCTCATTAATGATTTATAGATGTGTATACAGCTGTGGGAACCATAGCATTATCTAATGCACTCAGAGAATAATTACATATGAAAAGAACTACGCAGCTCAAGGGAAAAACTCAGAAATTACTTACTGCCTTAACTTCAACCATATTAAGATGCAAAGCATTTAGAAACCAACTGTGATGTTTTATCATATGCTTGAGGTTTCATATTCCTTTTAAAAAGGGAAAAATAATTCTTTCTAAAGAAATATTTGTATACTTCAGTATTACACAGTACGCAGAAATCAAGATGTCTCAACTGAGAATGTCAGCATTTATTTATTATTTAAAAGCCTAAGTTATAAAACATTCCCATTCCCTTTGTGCATCTGCTACACAGGAATAAAAGACATTTCTACAGTTAAACAATTCATGGGCATATGCATCTATCTCCCTGAATTACACAGAGCTAGAAGTAATTTTGGAAAGACTTCCTTCAGGAGTCGTTTTCCTGAATACACAAAATGCATTGGTACTTGTTCTTTGGTGATGCCAGCATTGGAAGTTTGAGGAGTTTTTTGTACAATATTATTTTCACTCCTAAATGGGGCACTAATTTATACCATTTGCTACTTATTTCTTATAAATTCTAATCCACTGATAAACTGCTGTTGGATATTTGGAAGCACCGTAGAAGATCCTTTGCTTTTCAGTCAGCTTTTCTTCATGCTGAGAGCAGAGCCAGGGTTTGTCTCCCCAGACGCATGCATTTGCCCTGCAGAGCCTGCCCTGGCGTTTTCCATGCGGTTGTCTCTGCAGCAGTGCAGCTCCCCAGAGCTGCTGGCACTGCTCTGACAATTCCCTGTGTCAGGGCACAAACCCCAGGTGTGCTCTGCACCCTGCAGGCCCCAGATCACCCTTCCTGTGCAGGCGGAGCAGAGCCCCCACCCCACGCTGCCGTGCCCAGGGTGACCCCAGGAGTGTCAGGGTGTTTGTGGCCACTGCTGCTGCTTTGGGCTGTTCCAGGGTGGTGCCTGGAGCATCCTCGCAGCCGCCTCGTTCCCCAGCACTGACACAGCTCCCAGAACTTTCTTCCTCTTTCCTCCTTCACCACCTTCTCCAGGCCTCTGCTCCCAGCTCTCTCGTCCAGCCCCACGGTCTGGCTTGGTTTGCTCAGTCAGGTGTGAGGCGATCTGCCTGTGTTCCTAACCATGAGCTGTGTGATTTAGGGCCGGGGCCTTTTTGCCATACATTTGGTAATATTAAAATCCTGGCCCAGTTGTCTATTCGAGCTATACAAGTCCAGAGGGAGACAAATAAAATTTTTTATTTTGTCTGCAGATGTTCAGCCTCTTACATAAAACCTGTAACTATCCTGTACCACTTTCTCATTTCACAAATAACGTCAGCACGTTCCACCAGGTAGGAAAGAAAAACAACCAGCCTGATGTCCTTTTGTGGGGAGGAGGAGTGGGGAAAGGACACCAGACACTCATTCCAGGTTTTCCCAGCAGCACTAAACCACAAACACTGCTTGGCCAGCAGCCTGCTGCTCTGGCCAACTGGCTGTGGGATTAAATGGAGCACAGAAATGCTCAGCGTCCTGCTTGCTGTGCTAGAGAGCTGCTTCCGTGGAGAGGGATGCTCTGATGAAAATTCACAAGTTTTTGTCGGTGCAGAAAATCTGTGGTAGCTTTCGCATGCCTGTTAAAAACAGGTTCATATGTTTGTAATTCTGCTTAGCACTGAAGGAAATTGTTGGCTCTAGATTGTATTGACTGAGAGAATAATTCAGGGTGATGAGGTCTCAGGAGGTCACTCATTCCCACCTCCTGCTCAAAGGCCTCTCCATCAGTGACCATGTGTGAAATGGAAGTGAAGGCAAAAGCATGGAAAGAACGTATTTGGGGATTTTATTGCCAGAGAATAAAACAAATAGACAATTGAAATTGCCGTAAAATATTTGTAACTCTACCGTGTGTCTTGGTAACGAAACATCATTGTTAATCTACAAGGACAAATTAAGGACTGCAAATCAAGTATCATTTAACATTAGAAAAATGTATTTTTAATTCTAAGCTTCTGAGGCTGCACAGCATAATCTGCACAAGGAACAGCTAAATAAATCAAGATGAAGCTGTCCAGGGTGATTAAACACACAGATACAACCTTTGGCTTGTGACATCCTCCTGGACATCCTTATGGAGTGCTGGGCACGGAATTCTACGGCCTTGATGGCACTTGAACATGCCTTGGAGTATTCTTGGGCAGGGCCTGGGCTTGACACCTCTTTGTTCAGCACAGTGTGGCCATTCTTACCTTCTGCTATCTCTGCTTTGATATTTTATTTCGGTGCAACCACCACAGGTCATTCCACTAAGCCTTCCTGAACAGTAGCCAGTAGTTCTTACAGCCATTTCTTATTTGACTTTGGAAAATAAAATTAAGAAAAAAAAAAAAAAAAAAGGAAAGATATTTGGCAAACCATCTCCTCATTAGCAAAAATGTTTAGTAATTGCTCTTGTTTCAATATAGTTTATCACACTGTGAATTGAAAAGATTTGAAGACATTCTCAGTTCTGGTTTTAACGTTCTTTATAATCAAAGGGGTAAAATAAAGGCACATCACCATGGTTAAGTGCATGGTGGGAGACAGGCAGAAAAGCTTCCCAGTCCAGACCTGCAGCTCTCACCACGCCTCTGTCAGAGCTGAGTGTTCCTAAAGATGCTCCCTCAGACACAAAAACAATCATGCAGATCCAATTTGCATCTCAGATCTTCTGCCCCCGAGAGAAAAGAACGGGATCGCTGAATTAGAAACTGGAAGTAACATTTTATAGTGAATTCCTTTGCATCTGAAATGTAACTCAGAGCTGGGATTGCTGCCCTCAGCAGCTCTGCCGTGCAGGTGCTGTAAAAAGGAAGGGCCACGCTCAGGGCCACGCTCAGGTTGAAGAGCAGCTGTAAGAATGAGCTAAAAGCCACAATCATCGTGGTGGGAGAGGCGACAGGAGAGCTCTGGGGCCTGCCCATCCCACCAGGTGGCCAGTGGAGATCCCAGGTTCACCAGGTGACAAACTCATGCCTTTCACAGGCATGGCTCACTTTCTCTTCTGGATTTTTCCCCCCTAATCAGGTAAGCTCTCATAACTGAAAAACCACAGCCAAGAAAGCATTTATTTTGTTTTCACACAACATTCTCCATCTGAAAGATTTGTAAATCAGACCTGGAAGTCACTCAGTGCAATCTGATGTTACAAAGATTCAATCTGGGAAAAAAAATATAGACCCACCCCAAAATAAATTCTGATCTATTATATTTACTAATATTCCAATTATACCTTTCCATTTTGTCCAATCCTTGTGGAAGGCAGGGGGAATGATGCATATTTATCAGTGTGGTGCTATTCTTTATTCTGCCTGTGTGCCTTTGGCAGCGACTTCAGAAGATAAATGCTGAAGTACCCGGCCAATAACTCAAGAGCTGCTGCTCTGAGTTCCAGACGCCCTGGAGGAGTGCAGCCTCAGTGATCATTTCTCCTCCTGGATCACAATTTTGAAGAGTTCCACTTGGATCAGTGTTTGCAGGAGAGATGTTCCCCCTCGGTGCTCATGGCTGGGGCTGCTGTCCCCGTGGGGTGCAGGGCTCCCAGGGAATGTGTGCCCTGCTCCTGGCAGGGTTTGCAAACATCCGAGCAGGGATGGAGACCCAGGGCGGGCGCTGCTGCTGGGACAGGGCCTCAGGCCACTCCTGAACGACTCTGCTTTAAAAATGTGTTTACCCACTTGTGACTGGAGAAAAGGTGCAAAATGAGGCTGTGGAAACCACCCACCAAAAGACACCTGTCCTATGGTGAACGTGAGAATTAAGAATGAGTCTTAATTCAAATTGGCAGTGAATAAGACATATTCACTTTAACGTATGAACAGTTTGTTATTTCTTCATTGGGTATGCTTTTCTCACATCAGTGTGCATTCAGGCACATTTTGTGGACTGTAAATGTGATTAGCCCTTCAAGTTATATTTAAGGCATTTTTAAATTGGCCGCTTGTGCCACGCATCTCATCTCATCATTGCCACTGGAATCTCATAAAATCAGAAATACTGAGAATTTCATAAGCACTGTGACCTCCTTTGAAGAGCACCTAAAAATGCACTTACTTTTAATATTTAGCAATATACAATAGGACTTTACATGTGATAGCTAATTTTAAAAACAATATATGCAATTTGATGTTCCCTTGGGTGGTGAAATAAATGTTCTTTTGTCCTTACAGCTGTGACTCTCTCTCAACATAATAATACACAAATCAGGAGCAGAGGGACAGCATTTCAGAGTCCTTCCTTGCGCTGTGAAGGTGATGCATAAGGGCTTTATAGCTGGAACTGGAATCAAAGGTACTGGTACAGACTAAGATTGTATGTGCATGGAACTGTAACGTTATACCAGAACGTACCAGGATGAAAAGAGATAATTCTGGACAACTGGGAAGACCTTGATGCTAGAAACTGGAAAAAAAAAAAAAAAATTTAGTAATGCCAAGTTTTCATATGGGCTTTGAAAGGGCCTGAAATATCACAATTGACAACTTTTCATAGCAAAAAAAAGAAGTTTTGGAAGTTTGAGCCCTGATTTTTGTCTGGTCTAAAGAAAGGATGCACAGCCCAGACCCGAGCTCTGCCTCCATCCCCCAAACCTCTCCCATTCTGTGGGGTGTGCCTGTAAAAATCCATTTTTGGGGGGTGTGGGGACACACAGCCTCACAGGAAGGATCCACCTGACTCTCATTTACAAACGGGGAAAGGGACGTCAGGCAAAGGTTGAAGGGACTTGTTGGATGCCATACATGAATCTGTGGAGAGCTTGCATTTGCTCGGCTCCAAACGCAGTTCCACCCCTGTGCCCGGAGCCCTCCCAGCTGAGCAATGCCATTAACTTATTGATAAACCTGGAGCAAGAGAGGGACCATAAAATTCCAGAGCCTCTTCACTCTTGCAGATTTAGGAGGGTGGGGTGACCCTCTGGATGGACAGATTAGGAATCTCCGAATTACGCACGGCCAGTAAAGATGATGACCCTGCACTGGCCAGGAAAATGAGCCCTGCAGGTCAGATTCCACGGGAGGGTCTCTCCCTCTGTGCCCTTGGCCCTTCACTTTGTGCAGAAGTGACACAGGAGCTGTGGGTGTCCCCAAAAAACCCTCAGCGGCTGCAATGAGAGCTTGGCAATGGTCAGTGACAGCCAGGAGTGCCAGGAGTGCACATCCTGGGTTATTTTAGTGACTCACTGGTAATAGTTCACGGAATTAAGGTGAATTTTGGTGTCCTAAGGGCCTCAGACAGAGCACACACCTCTGCTGAGGGATGGGAAAGGTGAGGCAAAGCATTCCAGGTGCTCCAGTGCTAAAGCACGGCTGTGTCTCCATCCCAGCATTCCAGGCGGAATTGCTCACCCTGCCAGATCCATCAGGGCACAGAATCTGGCAGGGAAAAAAATGGATAAAGATATTTTAGGAAAATCCCCCCGGGACCATCTCCCGTATTTAATAAGGAAAAGCACCTTCTGTGCAGCCAATAAAAGTTGAGTCTCTCATGAAGATTTATACCATATTACACACGGAAATTCAATGTACAACGATACCCTTGTGTATACAGTTGTCAGAATAATAATCTTTGTCTGTCTGATCAACTTATATTTTATGCCAACAACACAGCATTTAATATTATACAGTTTCAGAGGAAGAAAACAAATTTATTCATGCAACAACTTGCCCGGTAGCTTAAACAGACAAAGTGAAAAAAAAAAAAAAAAAAAAAAAGCTTGGAATTTTTACATTAACTTATGATCCCCAATAGAGATTTCTATACAATTTTAGCAATTTTATGCAGCAAGATAAACTACGATTCTTAATCTCATTTCTGAAATTGTCTCACTATTTTATACTGTCATGAGGAATAATACATTCGGATCTGACTGCTGAAGTTTGCTTTTGGCATCCTCCTGAAACGAGGAGTCTGAAAATACAAATGGTAATCAACAGCTTCTTTCTATATTCTGCATTGTCACATTCTGGGCTGTATTCTTAGGCTTTGTGTCTCAAAATACACATCAAGAAACACTGACAGAGAAGTTCTACATGGCCTCCCCCACAACCAAAGCTCTTCTTGAGAGAAATCAGCAGAGTCTGCCCACGACACAGGGCTGCTTCCAAATGATGCAAAGCTCTGCCAGATAAGAAAACTTAAGCAATATAGAAAATCTCTGTTGTATGGAGATCCATTAAATCCATTCTTCTAGCAGCCTGTGCAGAAAACTGACAGACTTTGAATGATTTATTGGTGTCTTTTTAAAGGCATCTACTTTTTGCTTTGCATTAATTTTTCTTTATATAACAATACCTGCCAAAAAAGGAACCTGGTGGCACAGCACCCCCACCCTGCCCCCAAACAAGCCAATGCAAAGGCTGGGGATAGGATTGGGAGGAGAAATAAAAGAGGAGGGTTGGAAATGTGTCTGTGCCTGAGGTGCACCCCATCAACCACAGCTGCACTCTGAGAAAAGGAAGGGAGGCCACAGCCTCAGACCAGAGCACTTAAACCTCACTTAGAGCTAAGCTTATTATGGGTGAGGCCCTGGCACAGCTGCCCAGAGCAGCTGGGGCTGCCCCTGGATCCCTGGCAGTGTCCAAGGCCGGGTTGGACAGGGCTGGGAGCAGCCTGGGACAGTGGAAGGTGTCCCTGCCATGGCAGGGGTGGCACTGGGTGGGCCTTGAGGTCCTTCCAACCAAAACCATTCTGGGATTCTCTGCTCGCAGAAAAAAAGGAAAATTCGCATGTGAGTGCAATAAAACGGGCAGGTTTCTCCATGGATCATGGACTTACCAAAACCTCCAGATCCTGTGGCCAGGCTGGGATGTCTTTAGGGAAGCGTTGCTGATCATCCATTGGTGACTACCGCTGAAACTTGTCCAAAATCGTGCATTGTTGCATCAAGACACAATGGAATTGCTGTTTCCTCATACCAGGATGTGCTCTGAGAGCCTGAGGAGCGTGACTGATTCCAAAATACCCCCCACACCTGCACTCACTGCCACCCACACAGCTCCTGAGTGGGAAGGGGCCACGGGGACTTGCTGGCCAAGACTTGGCCGTTTCTTCTGCAGTCAAAGAGAGGAAACAGCCATCCACTGTCAGCTGGATTATCAGAATCTTCCTATTCAGGCTTCTGGGCACTAGATGTGAGAATTCAGACACCAAATTCATTTACATGAAGTAAAATACACGTTTCAGAACAGAATTAGGCAGCTCATGACAGAGATGCATATGAGAAAAACACACCTACACTGCAGGAGCAGAAAAAACGCTGAAGGAGGACACAGCTTTGGCATTTACGGGAATTTGTTTGCAAAGAGCACTTTCGGAGCTCTTTGATCGGATTAAGCACTCTGTATAAAAGCAAACCAGCACTTGGAACCTGCATCATATTGCCCCTGAGAAAAACAACAAAAGAAGTCAGTCACAAATGAGCTGTCCCCCAAAACAGCTCAGGCCTTCACGGACTGGTAGCCTGAGACTGCTGCAGAGAGGGGAGAAAAGGCAAGGGGAAATCAAAGCATCAGAAAAGGGAATTGCACAAGGCCAGGGAGCAGGGAGGTTCTGCTGACTGACACCAGCTGGGCAGAGTCTGGAGGCCTTGAAGCTCAGACTTTGGAAATGAATTCAGTGGTTCATGGCACCGTCTGAGAATTAGAAACGTAGACTCCAAAAATGGACGTGATCTATTTTTACTGGCAAACGAAATCACCAGAAATCTCCCAAATAAGCTCCACGTGGTAAAAACGGAACTTTAAACCTGGAGAGGTTTTATTTGTAACTCAGTCAAATGCACTTTAAAAATCGCTCAGTGCTGAATTAACACCAGATTAATTACTGTTAAAATATCTGTGTATATCATACACACAAGATTTGAAGTCAAAATTAGAGATTATACCTTTATAACTCTAATAAAAATAAGAGATTCTTAACTGAAAAACAGTTTTCATCACTCAACAACTATCAGTACCAGAATATGCTTTTGTTTGGAAGTAGCTTAGTTAAACTAACTTTTAAAAAAAGCAAATTATTTTTTGTTTTGTTTCAAAAATGTTCTCCCCATTCTAATGATCCCTTTCAAAGATTTCATAATCCAATCCCTCCAATAACCTCCCAAAGACACGTTGTGTGGGGCACTCTGGCACAAATACCTACGTGCTGCAAACGCCCTGCACAGGAACGTTGGTGCTTGTTGAACCAGGCACATTCAATTGGGCTACACAGATTTGTGTCGTGTATTCCCCTCGGATGCGTCAGGAATGCTGGAGCTACACGATTGCGTCACCTGCCACCCCCGCTCCGTGGACGCAGGGCTGCCCCTATGGAAGTGGAATTCTTCATATTTAATAAATATAACCGGGGCTTGCTCTGCAGAGGGAGGAAACTCGGCAAACAGAAGGTGATGTTTGTTTGTGCTTAGACACCGGCCTTTGCATTCGCATCATTTGTACTTATGAGGCTTAACATTTTCTGTCCGACATTCGGGGATGGTGAATTTCAAAACAGTCAAATTTTGCAGCTGGAAAAGAAAATTTCCTTCTGTTTGTAATACAAATTCATTTTAGGTTAAAACTGTGGAAACAAAGTTTTCCTGAGAGATTCCTTTATCCACTGGGAAAACTTTGGAAGATACTCAAGCATACATTAAATATTCTAGCGGGTCAGACCTCATAGTCTCCTATTCTGATTTAATAAATTTCACCTATTTTTCTTTTCATTTACCAATTTGCTTATCCCAGTAGTGTAGACTGAAAAGCTAGTTATACGAAACATGCAGGTCTTCTATTTAATGCAAAATGAAGTAGGTAAAAACAGCTCCATAAAATATTTTTTCAGGGGCTTTTTGCTTTGAAAGAAAACAGGTATCCCTGTTCCCTATTAATCTTTTTTGATGCATTCCGTTCAGGGTGGCCAGCAAACTGATAAGATCGTTCCTTCAGATTTCAAAATTACTGAATCTGGAAATAGTTCTCATTTATCTCATGCACTGCTGAGAAAACAATCTCAAATCGTTGGTTCTACTGATGAAACTTCCTTAGCAACACAAGGGCTCCGGAATTATTTTTCAGACCTTGTCAATGCTTCCTGTGAGGTTTCCGTCACTGTCAGCATTGAACACTTCGCAGATGAGGGGGGGGGAAAAAACCCACCCAGGCCAGAAGGTTGTGATAAATTAATAGAAGGTAAATCAGTAGATTAAATGGAATTAGGAGGAGAGATGATAAATCTAAAATTCCCTAACAATAGTCCAGTGAATAATGTTTTAGATTTATGAAATGTTTTATCATTTAGATGAGAATCTCTAGGGAAGGGACTACGTCCCAGTGGGGTCAGAAAAAATCAGGAAGGTTGAACGCTTGGACCTGTGTGTTTCTTTGGGACTGCAGCCCAGGAATCAAGGCAGGAGCACCCTCACTGCCTTCAACTTCCAAAGCCTTGGTGCTGGACAGGACCCCAGCAGGAACTCCTGCTTTCCTGAGTCCTGCAGACTGCCCTCCCTGCCTTGCTGGCACTTTAATTTGGACTTTTCAGCCGTCATCTCTCATGGTAAATTACATTTAGGCCCCAGTTTAAACCTTTACCATCTCCAGTTTATACTGATTAAGTCTCAAGTGCTCAGCCAGTCCCTTAAGCCAGATTTCAAGAGTTGTAAAGTCTGTAAAGTGTCAGCAGTGCAGAATTTGGCTTTTCATGTAATTGGAACAGACTAAAGTTACTTTATTTCAGGTACCTCCAGTCTCAGGTTAGAGAGTGCTTTCTGCTGTGAAGATTTTTTTCCTTCCCTGACACAAACATTCACCCCAGTTCTCAAATTCACCAGAACTCATCTGACACTTCACAAGTTGCCAAATGCTACTCAAACACTGAAAAACCCGGTTTCTGCTGAGCTCTAAGCTAAGTGTTATAGAGGAGAGCTGAAAATCAGCAGGAACGGCTATCCAGGGCTGAGCAGAGCCATGGAGCATTAACCCTTTACTGACTGCACTGGGCATTGTCTGCAGTGCTGCCCTTGGCTCAGTCCCTGCTCAGGGAACAGCCTCTCCTTCCAGCCTGCTCATGCCCTGACCTCTGTTTTCATGTTATTTCCTTCAAATTCCTCAGCATTTTTGGAAAGCTCCTCTGATTCAGCTGCTGCTTTGCAGAGTGGCTGTGACCCAGGGCGGTGCTGCCCAGACTGGAGCTGTGCTGTGCGCATGGAGTGGTCAGCAAGGGAAAGAAATCGCTGCTGAGACTGTACAAGACAAACCACAATATTCTTAAACTATCTGGCTTCAACTTTAAATCTTCAACTTACTCCTCGCAACACTTCATTCTAAGGAAAGCTCCTTAAAATTTTAAGGGTAGGTTAAGTGCTCTTAAGAATAACTCAGGAATAGCTTCTTCACCTCCTTCTAAAGGAGCTGAGTGCTCCCCTCTTGAGCCTTTCTGCAGTGACTTCAGACAGACAATTTAAAGCCAAGCAGATTAAATCAGTCAGAACACAACGGGAGATAAGATTTCAAGTGTTCAACACTGAAATACCTGCTGCACAAGAGCCTTGTGTCGATACGAGCTGGCAACATATGACACACAATGAATTTCAATGGTATCAGCATTGCTTGCATCAAGAGCTTTCTCTAAAAAGTAGTAAAAAGCACCAGAGCCCACTCAGCGAGGAGAATAAAAAGATCAGGTAGTTTATCTGTTTGTACAGGTTGATGTGTGCATCACTGAGAGAGCAAATTTGCTTTGTCCTCCTGCCCCATGCCATCCAAGGGCTCTCTGGACAGCTCTGCGCAAACAGCCCGCGCTGCTTTCACCTTCAGATCCGGGGTTCAGAATTCCACATGAATGTATAAACGTGACAACAGAAACCCCTGCCACTCCTTGCACGGCCTGCAGCAAGGTGACCCAGGGACACACGCGTTCAGCAGCCGGGAAGCACCAGCAGACGGGAGATTCTGTAACACAGGTCCCCAGCAAAGCGGGCTCAGGACCATCCTCAGCCTGTCTGGCCCAAAGGCTTGTCCACCAAGCCAGGCATGTTGGTCAGAGCAGGACGTGCTCATCTCTGCTCCTCTGACAGCTGAATGGCTACAAAACCACGGGGAATTGGCTGTGCTGAGGCAGGAGCAAGGGAATAAAAGCCTAAGGAATGGCAGAGCTGCACAGGCTGCCCCAGGCTGCCCCACGCTGACAATTCTCATGAATCACAGACACACAGGACAACAGGGATATCCATTGGGAAAGATCCTGATCCACTGAGCCCAGTCCAAGGCAGAAACAAACCCTCAAAATTCAGCTGCACGAGATCTCTCTGGATAAAGGACGTAAGAAGGAATAACACCCCAGGCGCTGTTCATACACCGAGGATGCTGTGCTAAGACCATAATTAGATAGGAGACTATGCACCAAACAAAATGCGCCTCAGAGCAGGGAATTCTGGTCTCCGAAAGGCTCCTACCAGTGGTTTTCAGCTTGTCTCTGAAAAGCTTTAACCAGGATCTCAAAAGCTGTAGAGGTAGAGGCGCTGTAGTTCCAATTACGAGCGTGTTTACTGCGTAATGAGTGGTGTGATTTGTACAAGAGTTTGAGGTTTAGTGGTAGCAGTGAGATGAGTTTGAGCCCATTTGAATGACACAATAATGAAAGCAGCCTATTGTTTACACATTAAATGTACCATAATCTGTAGTCCCTATCATCAGCCCACTGGTATCGCTATGCCGTACAAGTGTTTTAAATACCCTTCCAAGATCCTCGTCTGCTCCAGGTTGAATGGCAGGCAAAAATATCTCGTGAATGTAAATAATCACGTTCTTTTGTAGCATATCAGCTGTCCCCAGAAATGCCACCTCATCATTTGTGTAATATCCTAAAAAGCCTCTAAAAAGCTGCACAGAATTGAGAGGTGCAGAACATTTCCAGAAAGTCAAACTTCCTGTGACTAGAGTCAGACCGCCACAGTTTAGACCTCTTGGAATAAAAGGGATCCTGAAGAAAACAGGAAGAGTGAGAGTAAGTGAGTTTAACAACCTTCCTTGCTGCTCCCAAGTGCTTACTAAATGCCATTTATTTATTTGAATAGTTATGAACTGTGGTACCGCTGCTGCCAAAGAGACAGAGCTTCCTCCCCATACATAATTTAAGCAATGAAACATGGGAAACAAAGCGTGAAAGGTACAATTCTTTTAATATTAAAAGAATTAAATATAGACTGCTGGATATTACACTAGCCAAGTATGTCTTTAAACTTCAGAAAATTGAAATTATTTCATATATAAAATAAGGATTTTAAGGGGCAATGAAACTAGCAATTCCCGACAATATGCAGGTCATTTTGTTAGCTGACAACCAGAAAAAATTAAATGCAAGAACGTTCAATGTTCAAAGGGATTTCTCAGTGGAGAGAAGATACTACGTATCACAGATTTCAACTTTTAAATATGTGGTATATTTCTACGTTACATAAATAAAAACTCATACTCTACCATTCTGCACTATAAATACATTGCATGAACTCAAATAAACATTTCATGTTGTTCCCCCCCTCATTTATACCTTTAAAAATGTGCAGCTATGATTTATGCTTTTGAGGATGGCATAATAGAACTTGACATTTTCCAGCTGAGGTGTGGCCTAGTTCCAGCTCCATGCCTCATTACATTGTACTCCCTTTGAGAGGATGAGGAGAGTAAAAATAGCCAGGTTGTTAAAAATGTAAAAAGCATAAATGAATTCTCACCAGATGTGCTGTTCAATTGTCATTTTCATAAAATTATGGCTGTTAAACTTTTGCTTACCGGGATGAGCTGGAAATCAATATGTGCTGCGAACAACGTGTCTGGAGAGATTGCTCCCACCTCAGTAACATCTCTCTCCTTTGGATTCTCCCGAGATTTGAATAGGAGAGGAGTGCCAGGGTCGCTCCCCAGCTCAGAGCGGAGCCCTCACTGATGGATGTGCTCCTCTCCCTCCCAACCCAGGGCATTCCGTGGCTCTGCCATGAGCCACCAGAGCATCCCTGTGACCAAAACAGGAAGAAAGCTTACAAACACCAAAACCAGCTCCTAAGTTAGAAAAGCGAATAGTTTAAAAGCTTTTAACACACTGTCTTTTTGGCAAGGAACAAATGAGAGTGTAAGCAACACACCAAATGTGTTTTCCTTGTCCTGCTGGGCAGATTCAGGATGTTTTTATCTCAACATCAAAGCAGTTGGGTTTGGCACCAGGTAAGAGAAATGCCTCACAATTCATCGAAATCTGTTCTGCTGAATGCTGGAACAAATGTTCAAGTAAGGAGCCTGTTTTAAGCCTGTTCTCTCATTGTAAAATGAATTCAAAATAATTGTTTGAAGAGAGAAATGGGAATTATGCTCCTTTCAGCTCTGTGGGCTCCCGCACACAGGTGACTTGCTCGCTGAATGTCAGGAAGTTTGAGATGAAGATTTCTGCTGCCTGAAGAAAAAGTGGTGCTCTTTGGTCAAAAAAGTTGTTACAAACAAGATAGCCAAGAAGAAAGATTTGTCAGCTTCCCTCTGAATGGCAAAAGGTTGAGTAGATTACTCAATATTTGTCAGGTTTGCGGTGATTGCCTGTCACTACACAAGACGTAAATAATATTGACAGCTTTATAAGATCAAAATTCAAAGCCTGCAAGGATGTGCAGCTGCCTCACACAGAACTTTGCAAAGACCTTCTGTGTCAGGAAGCTGTTGGGCTCAGTTGTGAGGGGCAGGAGGAGTGCAGACACCGCAGTGAGAGCCACAGGATGGTCCCTGCTCGGGGTCACATCCAAATCCTCCAGCCACGTTACCCAGCCCTGCCCGGACCAGGGGCTCAACAGCTCCTGGGAACAGCCTGGGTCACTCTCTGTGTGCTGGGCTGACATCCCAGCTTGTTCGGAGCCACCGGGGACATTTGACATGAGCTGAACACCTGTAGGCCTCAAGAGCTTAAAAAACAAATTATAAGATTTTTAATTATTATAATTTTCCCTGCACATCCTTATTCACGCTCAGAAATTCTCCGAGAAGCTGACATTTCTGAACAATGCCCGGTGTAATCTTGCCCTGAGCTGCTCCAGGCCAGGGTGGATGCAGCTTTAGGAGCAAAGCTGGATCTCGTGTGGCAGCAGTGACGCTGTCCCTCAAGGTTTCTGCGTGGAGCCTGATCTGCTGTGAGTGCGCAGCGGTGAAGGCAGAACATCAGGAGGGGTCAGCAAAGCCCTGGTGGAACAACCTGGTAAATGTGGGCCTGAAGGCGAAGGGAACCAGCATTAAATATGGAAAGAGGGTCAGCCGTGGGCAGAGAGGGCAAGCAGAAACTGAAGGGACAAACTGAGCTGCAATTTGAAAAAGAGGACAGGGGAGAGATTGTTTGATTAAAATAAAAGAGGTCTGGAGTCAGGTGAGGGCTTGGAGATATCAGCTGGAAGGAAACCAGGTCTGGTGTGGGGACTGTTAGAAAGAGGTTTCTAGACTGGGACAAGAGGCAAGGCTGGGGGAAATAAGGGAAGTAAAGCATATTTAAGCCTACTCAGCAGAGAAGTACAGCTACTCGTCAGATATTTGTCTTTATCCCTTGCCTCCTACCTAGAGATTTGGCAGTACCAAAATACAGATGTTTTCATTTCTCATTTAATTCAGGCTTCAGCATGAGCTTCAAGTACAGAGGTCAATGGAAAAATTCAGATCTTTCTGCTCAAGTCATGATCACTGTAAAACTAATGGTTGTAAACATTGCTGGGCAGTATCTCGCTTCAGGAAAATGCTCTCAGAGATTGAATAATTTGTTAGAATGTTAGAAAAATGGAAAAAATGGTGCAAACAATTGCAAGCTCATAAACATTCAAAATGTAAATATTAAGTAAAAAAAAAAAAAAATCCATACCTTCTCAGTCTTTTTTATAGAGACTGTTACCTTATCCCATTAGTGAATATCTTAATTAAAACTGTATCTGTGTTATCATCATTTCCAGTCATTAGCATGGCTAAAATGACCTGTAAGATTTTAAAGACAATATCATAAGTCATATTTTCAAGGATATTTATGACTCTAGAGTTGCCTATTAACTCAAAAGCAGAAAACAACTGTTTAGTTCTGTCAAAATAAACCTTAACTCCCTCAAGGTTTCTTTCCAACCAAAAACCCCAGATGCCACCTACCTGTTTTTAAACTGATGAGAGCTTTCATTACAGAGACAAAGCAAAACATGAATGCAAACCAAAACACATCCCACAAATCTTGCTTTGGAAAATATTACTGAGAAAAAAAAAAAAAACACATGCTCTTAAAAGGGAATTAAAAATTTCCTGGGAATGGCAGGGACCTCAGCAAAGATATTATAATGCAGTATTTGATGTTCTAGAGGGATTTCAACAAGTTTTGCATGGTCAAACTCCATTAATAAGTTGGCTTTTTTCCAAGGCTGTGTGTGTCCCTCTCATCTGCCATGGTGCCCTCCCTGTAAGGAAAGCTCACCTCACCTGCTCAGGCACATCCCAGCAATTTTAATTGCTTTTCCCTGCTCCTTACCGCACCAAACAGGCTTAGAAAAATCCCAGCATCTCATAAAGTACATTTTGTGGGTTATGAGGAGAACAGCAACGATTTTGGTGGTGGTGTAAGAGGATTAGAGAGCGTGGCGGTGGGAAGTGCCGTGTGGATGGATATTAATGGTGGTGTGAGGGGGGAATAGGGGACAATCAATGGCACTGGCTCTGCAAGGAGCTACTCAGGGAGAACCACAATTGCCAGCATTGTCACCGCACTGCTCTGTAATGGATGGGTTTTATTCTCCAGCTCTGCCAACATTTGAATTAGGAATACATATTTACTGCTCCTTTCATTCTGCAAAGCTCGAGGATGTGCAGGCTCAGATCAGAGCCCGTCGGAGCCAGCCTGACTCACAGTTTTTAGCAGATGACCTTTAATTAGTGGGAAGATATTCTAGCCATATCATATTCGTTCACTTGTCTTACTGGGCATTAGATGGCTGCTGTGAAGCATAAAGGATTTTTTTCTGTCCTAATCCCTGTGATGTGACATGATTAATGAGATGAAATTCCCATTTGGAGTTTCCTACCAATCAATAGGCAGATGGGCAGTAGTGGATGTCGAACAACAAGACAGCAGGAGTTGCTTAAGCTCTTGCTACTTTCATAGAGGAAATATATTTGGAGACATAATTTAAAGGAACAGATATTATCTATTTTTCTCATCTCTCTCCTCCTTCAATACTTGTTTCTTTGTTTTTAATGTGCATAGGTGAAAATTCTATCTTAGGTATAAAAACCAAATTAAGCTAAAATAAGTATGTTGGAAAATCTTAAGGATGTCACTTGTGCCAAGTGGGTCTAACACCGCATTGGCATTGTAAAAACATTTGCAAAACGGTGGGTTTGATTTTCCTCCAGATCCATGTTGATATAAAGGAACACATACACCAGAAAAGCCAGCAGAATTACAGAACATTAGCATGAAGCCCCTGCGAATATAAAATGAGGCCATTTTTAAAATACTGCCATGGAAAATCAAATGCATTTTGCATCTCTTACAGAGTGCATCCTTTTCCACAAACTTCAGCATTGCACTCTCAGACCACATAGTCCTTGATACCTAGGAACTGATGTGTAAAATGATTTAAAGAATAATCTTCTATACGTTATTCTCAGCTTTGGAAATGTTGACGTTTATAAAATTGGTAAAAATCATGTCACTTTAAGTCTTTACTCTTTCAGACTTTCTTGCTAGTAGAATTTATGTATAAGTATGGGGAACTATTAGAATAAATATTATACAATTATACTTTTGTATGTCCCAAGATTAAAAAAAAAAATACCGTAATGCATAAAAGGAAATGATAAACCAAAAGGCAAAATATGGCAGGCTGGTGGATCTCTGCCAAGCAGATTAAATCTGAGGAAATGGTGCAAGTTTCCAAGCAGGAGCAGCAACAGGTTTCAGGAGGCTTCTTTCATAGCCCTCGTGGTGGTGCTTGTTTTCTTCTGGGCAATACTTTACTGTTTCCTTTCAACAGAAGTATTTATATTTACTTGTTTTGTATGCTTAAATGATTGATCTTATATTTTCTTCTCATTACCTCGTTCTCCCTCCCTCTCCCAGACAAAGACGCACACAGAGTAAAATTCATAACACACTCATCCTAATGAACCAACTCCCACCGAGCACCAAAGTGCTTAATGATGCTCAGCAGGCAGAGTTCTGCAGTTCCCCTATGCGAGCCAATGTATAATCACACCACAAGTTAAAACAATATTTAGGTTGCCAAGAGAAACACTGGAAATGGAAGACATGCTACATTTAAATTTTCCAAACTTTAATTCTGTTCCTCTGTGTGTTCATCCATTGTAATTGGGTGGGGGGAGAAGTACACTGGATAAAGTATTTGTGATTATGAAATTAAAGTCTCTTTGCAAGGCAGCCAAAGTAAATTTAGGCAAACTGGTTTTAATCAGCTTTCAGTAGCTTGCAAAACACTCTGTTTCCAACAGTTTTATACGTGTAGTACATACTGTATCTATTGATCTCCTCTCCTTTTCCTTAGTAATGTCTACAGACCAAATTCTGCAATTAATTAGCTCTGCAATGAAGTTTACAATTATCTTTTTTTCAAAAAGCTTTTTGTCATGATTGTTTATTTGGGGATTCTTAAATTAGGACTGGCACTTAGAAACCCAGCCGTCACGGGCCACTCACGAGGGCTTTTAGGAGCGTTGCTCAAGCGTGTATCAGTTAATCCTTGGGATAATAAAGCAAGGAGATCCTTCGACTGGGTGGTGGTAGGCACTGCTTGTTCCCATCTGCTGAACTGTTCCAAAAACTTGTGGCTGTGGCACTTGGGAATGGTTCAGTGCTGGATGTGGCAGTGCTGGGTTAACAGTCGTGATGAGCTTGTGGGTCTTACCCAACTTCCACATGAATAGAATTCTGTGATTTTGAGACACTGCAAGTGCCCCTCAGCTCCTCGGACAACTGGGGCTCTCTCTGCTCTTGCTTGGGTGAGGGCAGCTGGTGACGGTGTGCACTGCCCTGGCTTTTTCTCAGATCCACATCCTCGTGTTCCCTCACTGCCAGGGATCCTGGAACAATTTGTTTTGGTTTGTCTTAGGAGAAAAATCAAGAGTTCTATGAATATTTGGCAGAAATCCCTATCATCTGAGACCAATCCCTGTCCCTGCTCTGATGCTGGGGATTATTGTCCTCATGGGGAAAACCACGGGCACATCTGTGGCTACAGTGATTTACAGGAAAATCCACAGGACTCTGATAGGCTGCTGTGTCCAAATCATGGCATCTCTTCATCTGCTCAGTGATGCTCCCAAAAGGCAGGCATGGAGCAGCCCCGTCCCTTCTGGGCTGTGTCATTGGGGCAGGCAGGGATGGACAGGATCAGGAACAGGGCAGTGCACCCTGCAAAGGAGCTGGTGCTTTGTTAGGAGATTATGGGATTAGATGGCGGACAAGCAACGAATGAGGCACTTTCGGAGATTTCCTTGAACAGAACTTCACACCCAGCTGTAAGGTCCCTTGAAATCTCAGCCAAGAGCAGCATTTCCAGTTTCTTCTTTGAAGTCTTGCTTCAAGCTCAGGATTTTCTTCATGAAAAGACAATAGTCATTAGTGTGTTCCTTTAGCAAAACAATTAAGCATATCAAAATAATGTACTTACATGTTTTATTTATTTACGGTAAGGCTCACTTATGGGCATGCCTACTTACTCTGATTTTTCCTTTTCCCCTTGGTCTCTGGTGCAATGCATGGCTGCAAATTGTTTTGCACATTTCTCTTCTCTAGATTCTTGACCATGTGTGACTGTGCAGCAAGTTCTCTTGAGAAAGTTTACATTAAGAATGTCTGGCCACTTTATAAGCATTAGGGATTTTTTTCCTGCTCTAAAAATTACTTCATTCAACTAAATACTGCAAACTGTCTCTATTTCACATTGATTTACTTAAAACATTGCAAGAACCACAGAGCTGAAGAGCTGAATGTAGTAGGCACGGATGTTTTTTTGTTTCCCCAAGGAATGGCATATTCAATTATATATTGAGGGTCTGATTTCCTAAAAGGTTAAATTCAGGAAATACTGGGATCTCAGTCCTCTTTGTATTTGACCACAGTCTGAAGCTGGATGGGTTCCCAGAGCCGACAAACGCTTCTGCTGCATTGACCACCCGACCTCGTAAAACGCCCCGTTAAAGGCCAGTGCTTATTATTTATCCAGTGCTCACTCTTTGTGCAGCCTCCAGTTCTCCCTGTGGTGAAGCACACAAGCCTTTGCACAAACAAACATCGGGTATTGATTTTGTTATTTACAGGGGGAGCTCGGGCTCAGTCCCCCTCCTGCTTCACGGTCACTGCGACACTCAACATAAAGCATAATTTCCCCACTACTGATGACATAACAGGCAGTGCTGATAGAATTCTTATCAAAATGGCACTGCTCAGTACTCACATGGGAGGGCATCTTACAAACGCCTTTCAGAAATTCTGTTCCTGGTTCTAGACAGATTATTTCACTTAAGTGAGGAGATGAGTTTCAGGCATGGTCCAACACAATAAATTTTGACCATAACGGCTGAATGAACCAAATGGTTTGGGCAGACAAGTTCATAATTATCCTATCAATAATTCTACATATAAAAATACCTCTCTGTGTGGAACATGGATTTGTTGAGGATGAGGGTCCATTCATACATTTCTAGAGCACTTATTTAAAATATAAAGCTGAAAAGCCCGAGTTTGAATATTAACGACAATGCCTCAGGTTAAGATGAATATTTATTGCAAACTTCTTCTGAAAAATGGGAACAGTCTAAGCCATGTCATCCAGATTAACTTTTTTCCCCCACAACATAGCAGGAAAATACTAAATATTTTAAGGTATTTCACTAGGCAATAGGCGTATTTTTTGCTATGCAAATATATTTGGAGAGATAAATTTTCTTGTGTTCAAAAGGGAATTTTCCTTGAGAGAAACTTGTCCTTATCAAGTTCTACTGTTAGAAGGGAAAACGAAGGCAGTTGTAAAGGGGAAAATGGACGATTGCTCTTAACTCCTGAACCATTAAGAGTTGTGCTGTGTGGGAGAAGGAATAAATAAGGTTTTGTTTTGAAGAAGCTACTTATGACCTGGCAATTACAGCTCCTGCCTGGGGCTTCTGAAGAATAAAGCTTTGAAGTGCCGAGCTCAGCTGAGGTTGTTGTATGAAGGAGTGGGTGAGTGGGAGGTGTTCCACAGGCACAAACAGGCTGGCTCTGCCCCTGCTTGGTGGGGCTAAAAACTGGCTGAACATTTGGAGTCCAATGCTGAACTGCCCTAACAGGGGTTGGAAAAGATGGATATTAATGGTGGTGCTCGGGCACGGGATCGCTCCGAGCTCTGGCGTGGGCTGGCCGTGCTCACCTTGCTCTGCTTCCCGCGGGGCAAGGGCACAGCGAGGCTCTGCCCGCAAGAGCCCAGATCCAGGTGCTGGTATCCCAAATGTGGCACCAGGACATGCAGGGAGCCTCTGTGCCCCACAAAGGTCCTGCTCACCCTGGCACTTCTGATAGGAAAAGTTTAAATATCCACTTTTTCTCATTTAAGGTCTTTGATATTTCCCCTCTAAGCAGAGGCCTGGCTGGAAGCCACAGCAAACCCATCCCATTTATTCTTTTTTAAATTTACCATTGAAGACCTGAAGAACCAGTAAGGCTCCCAGCTGGGAACACCCCTCATTCCTTTGAAGCACAAGCTAATACAGCAGGCTTTATATTCCTCAACAAATAAAACCTCTCCACTGAAAAATCAGAAAATAACCAATTGTCCCACTAAAGACTGTGCGTGACTTGGGAAGCAGGAAAATCAAAACGTATCAAAACCAGGCAACTGCAGAAGTTGAAATTGTGCACATCCAGCCCATTTCCCACCAGGCTTGCACAGCAGAGTTGCTAAACCTCATTACAATGTAGCATAAATGGAGGCCTAATTAACATAAGAAAATGATCCAAAAGAAAATCCCATCAACATACATGAAAATGAAGTTGATGTGTTTGAAATTCAGCCAACTAAAAATTAATTCAACATAGATTACATATACAGGGAGAGAAAGGCTCCAGCAGAGTGACTGGCATTGTATGGGCATCTATGCCAGGGAGATTCCCTGTCCCCCTGTATCCCCTCCCAGTCTCTACGATGAATTCTATTTGTGCACCATATGCTCCAGCACGGAACCAAGCAGTGGTCAACCTCCTCGTCTTGATAGCTGTAACTTCTTTATAAATTAATTTGCATCATGTCTGTTTTCCCCTTCCTAGACGAGTGATTCTGGGCCAAACTCACTCGCATTGGGGCTGGTAAAAGGCTGAGGTGTCCAATCACTGCAGCCCTGCCCCGTCTCCTAGAGCCGCTGGTGGTGCCCATGCTGGTGCCATGGCAGAGCATAAGGTGCTGTGGGAACACCCCTGTGGCAGCAAAGCAGCAAAGAAAGACGCCTGAGCTGAGCTCAAGATCAGAACAGCCTGAGAAGAGCTCAGTGCTGGAGTTTCTGTGTGCCCCAGGATCCAAACTGGCATTGCTGGGAGCTTTGCTCTGTGCCGTGGAGCAAACAGGGGAGGGCAGAACAGATCAGAGCTGGCTCCAGGCGTGGCTGCGAACTCTGCTGGTGCCAAGGCGTGCCTTGGCAAGGACACTGCCACCCACCAGAGCTGCTGGTGGGAGCAGCTCCTGTAGGGAATGCTCAGTGCAGGCCCTGCCAGCCTCGTCACACCACAGCTTTCCAGAAACGACATTCCGTGCCCCAGGTACAGCTATGAGCGCACCGCTGGCCATTGCTGCAAGCACCTCAACCGTAGTGTTTGAAGGAAATAACTTTGGAAATCCTGGTTCTACTCAAGCTGCTGCTGCGTGGCTGAGCACTGGATATTTGTGTCTTCACACTGCAGGAAGAACCATTTTTCTTCTCTTTATTGCTCTGGTCTCTAGATCTCAAATTATCTGAAATACTGCCTCAGTTAAGTTCATATTGCTCTGCCCTTCAGGTCATAGCAGATGCCAGGGCCAGAATATTCTCTAAAACACTGGCAGGTGTTTGTTTGAGTGGACTTTTATAGGTCTGAAGCCTCATTAGTTGTTTTCATGACCTGAATGCTAATTTAGCAGTGTGCTTCTTAGGGCTCTGGATCTGAATACTCAGAAAATTCCAATTAATTTCAATCTATAGGTACCAGTTATCATTATTTAAAACAATATGAGTTAGTTTAAGAAATACCTTTTATACCAATAAAAATTCTGTTTAAGTATAGCAGATGATTAACAGAATCCCTGTAATAAAGTATTTTATGTCAAGATGTCCCACGTACAGCAAAAAATAAATTGTTGGGTCAAGTGGCAAGTGAAAGATATTCAGGATTGGTAACACCTCATTAAAAACCATTTCAACTGCCCTAAGGCAAGATGTTAATACACAGTAATTGTCTGCCCAGAGCGAATCTTTTTGCAGTTACATGAATAATGCAAAGTAACTAAATATGCTTGTTTATGTATTTAACAGATTCCCTATAACTTCAAAGCTAAAGTCTCATTTTTGAGTGTTTTATGCTACAATCACAAGTTCACAAATAGAGAAAGGAGGATAAAAACACTCTCTTGTACAACTGCAAACTTCACTTGCAGAAAACAAAGTAGGAAAATAATTTAATTAGGATATCTGTGAATCCCAAGGAAATAGTGCTGCTGCTACATCTGCACTCATCTTGTTGCTTCAACAAAACTTTAACAAAATAATAGGACACCAGAAAGAGTAATTTAAACAGTGTAAGTGATGCCTACTTCTGCTCCACAGAAAATTACAGAATGTTTTCCAACTGCCTATGTGAAATTGTGTGTGTGTGTGTGTTTTTAGCATTTTAGCAAAGAATATCTGTAAGACAAAAATTCTGGTAAATCTCAAGTACCATCACAAACAGAAGACAATCTCCATCTTCAATCTGCCTGTAGAAAAGGAACTTCAGATTTATCCAAGTCAAACTAATAGTTTGATCTTCTGTTTCAGACTTTGAATGTCTGGAAAAAAGGAGTTTACTTTTCTGCTGGATTGCTGTTTTATGAACTGCTACCCAAATTTTTGGAAAGGCTGGAATTCTGAACACTAATCCCTAAAATCAATACTTCATAAGACATTTTATAAAAGTAGGTGTCTTGATAGGCACTGAGTTTTGAAATAAGTAGCTTACATCTTGAGCCCAGAAAAATTGTATCTCTTACCTAAAATAATTTTTACAACACCTTTTCCTCTGTACCTGCTTGATCACTGGTATATAATTTGTGTATTCTGAGTCTTACTGTAAGATGTAAACAAGATTTAATCAAGTGTTCCAGAATATTAATGTCCCATATGAAGATGTCAGTTATGATTCATGCTCAGAAATAGCCATTGTTACTGGTTTTGTGTCTTCTCTACTGCAAATAGCTCAAAGATAGGATCTGGTTTGCAATCCAGAAAAAATACCCTGTTTCAGGTGAGCAAGAACGTGTTGCCACTGGATTGAGTTTTTCCCTTAGCAGGAGACACAGACACAGTGGGTGACAAAGAACAGCTCATTCCCCACAGCATCCCACTCCTCAGAATTCAGTAAAACTTCCTGCTTATTTCTGCTGGCCTATCCTGAAAATCTTGTGTTAATTTGCATATAAATACAATCTATGTAGCTGTAAATTGGGCCAGTAAAGAACATTTTACACTCAGGGAAGACAATTTCCTTTGGTAACTCTGTGGCCCAGTGACTTGCACGGGTCCTGTAGCACTCAAGCACCCCGGACAGGAGTCCATGGCTGGCCCCTGGGGAATTCAAATCCCTGCCATGTTAGCAAACAAGCTGCTCTTTCATTGGACATCTTGAGCTATGTTTTTCACTGTCTCCATTCTGAACTTATGATCTAACCAAATCAGGAGAGAAAAAATCATAGGAGGAGGAGCCATGAACTTAGAGCAATGAGAGTGATCAGAATCTGGAGAAAACCAACTGGGTTTGCAGAGATTTTTCAAACTGTAGACATCAGTGCCGGGAACTGGCATCAGCTCCATTCTGTGCGGTCTGAACGCTCTGAAGGAAGGAGAAGGAGCTGTGCTCTCTCTCCTGCTGTTTCAGCCTTGATTTGAAAGGGCGCTTTCTCACACAAGGCAGGATGGTTGATGCCTCCCCTACATTTGGCCTTCCCTGCTGAGAATAGCAACGAGAATGTCTCATCTCCATGTGATATTTAATCTCCACCGTAAAGCCCTGAGGGGCAGAGATCACATCTACTTGTCTGTAAAACCTAATGTGCACATATGGCAAAGAACAAATAGTAAAAAGGATCCCAGACAATACGTGAGGCTAAGTTTTGTTTACCTTTCCAACATGAGAGTGTATTTACGCCACAATTACTTTCCAGAATACTTAAGCCCCACAAAGCCTGTGCAGCTCTAACCAGGGCGATGTGGCGCCATTCAGTGCAGAACACGGAGTTTTATCATCAGCTTTTCTCAGGCACGAGTGTTCTGTTAACAGCATTTGAGGCTAAAGGCTGGTTAAGGAGCCCGAATCCTTTGTGTTGCCCTAATGTATATCTGACGTGGCAGCTGCTCCCTGATTCAAGAAGAACTGGAGGATCTCCAACAATGGCAACAGAATTTAAAGCAAGAAATGACAGAAGTGTTCAGGTTTCCAACACTTTTTTCTTATTTCTTTCCCCAGTCAAAAAGTAGCGTGCAGTAGCTGCACAGCGCCAGCAGTGCCTGCTGAGGATTGTCAGCGTGGGAGCAGGATGTGGGAAGAGGGATGTTCTCAGCAGTGGGCTCATCCCTGACCACAGCCCTCAGCAGCGCTCATGGCTCGCAGGCTGGCACTGGGGGGCTCTGACTCTTCTGTTTCCAGCTGGGGCTTGGGCCAGGCAAAGCCACCGTTACATCTTTAAAGTAATTTAAACCTGCGGCCTGCTTTGGCCAGGATGACAGTGAGTGGAAATAATGCAGGTGAGGAGCTAAAACTGCCTTCCAAACGCTCTGCTGAAACCGTAAAGCGTGCACGCGAGCGCTGGGCTGGAGCAGGGAGCCAGCTTTCTGCCAGAGCTGGCAGAGGAGTAGAACATTATTTGGATTCGAAAACTATGTTAGGGAAGGACAACAACATTGTCTTTATGACTCATTTTTGTCAGACTGGATTCAAAACTTATACCAACAAATTTGACATTTCATACTGCTCTGCAGAAAGCAAGTAAAATGAGTCCATGTTTTAAAACAGCAGGGAAGCTTCCAGTGCTACAATTAACTGGTAACATATGCCACTGCTGCCAAGAGGATTTTTAATCTCTTTAAACATTAATGTAGCATTTTTGCTTCTGTCGCAATAAGGCAGCCATCTGTGTTTGAACCTGCTGGGAAACTAGGGATATGTTTACAGAGAGAGAAATCGAGAGAGGCAGAGAGGGAGGTAGACATCCATGTTTCTAGACCCAGCATCAAAAATAACAATTCAAACCTTTTAAATAGTATTATTAAGGTGTCATATAGCAGTGGGAAGATTGTTAAAATGCTCAGACTGCTCAATTTAAAACTGTATGAAAAACTAACCCCCAACCCAGAACATACTCTTATTTAATATACTTGGGGTTTTTGCGTAACTGTGAGCAGTTAATAAAGGATTTCATTGCGGGCTTCTTTCCAGGAAAATCCCAGGTCTGTGACATTGAAACAAACCTTTTATATGATATTGAGCAACAGGAAAAAGCTGAGAGTTCTGTAAATCCTTTCAGCACGAGCCTCCAATTCTGCATTTCTCATAGCACTGTAGTCTCATATTTATGAGGTTTTAATTTAATTATTTTTTATTAGGATCTAATGTCCTCTGAGAACCAGACACAAAAATGCAAGCTCACAGCTACCCTCTACAGACGTATAAAAGGTGATGGATCTTGGAGAAATATCAGCCCAGCTTTTTTTCCGATTTCTGTCTGCACTCCTTGGGATGACAGCCTTCACACAGGGAGCAGTCCCAGCGGAAGAAAACGCGTGCGGGATTTGGGGTAAGGAGCTCGCTCTGCACTCGGAACCAGCTCTTGAAAAGCCATGGCCGTGGATCTCTCTGGGTTCTGGGGATGATCCCAAAGCAGCTCTGGAGCCAATGTACCCCAAAGCAGCACGAGCAGATCCTGCCAGGGCCGGCAAGGCGTGGGACGGACAAGCAGCCCCAGAAATAAGCAGGGACAGAAGCATGGAAAACAGCCCCAGCTGAGGAGGGACCCCCGGGAAAAGGCCAGCCCTGAGGCAGATCACTGCAGCCTTTATGAATTCACACGGTGAATATTTTTAATTTGGTGGGCTAAATTGTTAAGTGCTGACACCCAGCATCCTTTGATGAAGCTGCAGGTGCTCAGCACATTTTAAAATGTAGCCACACATTTTTGGGCCCATTTGTTTTTCCTGGCTACAGCAATTCAGGTGGGAGGTTTTAAAGAACTTAAGTAGGCTTTTTGCTGCTGGGTTATTGCTGGTTGCTGTGGATATATTGACTAATGGATGGGAAGGGGATGCAGGAGGGGTCTGTTGTGTTATTAAGGATTGCCAAGCAGGAGATAAACCCCCTTTTAAATGGATGTGTGCATAGGTTAAAATACATCACACGGATCTAGACATTGCTGTATAAACCCTGGAGTGATAGCTCTGGTTACAGCTCCTAATTTAGTTGGAAATGTAAAATGGCCATAAATAACAGTTATTTCTCACACAGACAATTAAGTACCCAATATTTATAAAATACCATGTATCACACAGACCTCTAAAGTCTGAGAAAAAATCTTATGCTGTTTTTGTGATTTATTACATCCTATATATTTCCTATTACATCCCATGTATTACCTAATGAAAGAAAACCTATAAGAAAAGAATAATTTCCTTTCTCATAATACTTGTTTCAATTTTATCTCTTTTTGTTTTAAACTAGCCCGTTCTAAGCCCTCTCTTAGCTTTCCTGAACCCGGAACTGGCAGGTACCGCCTTGTATCTTTATTATCTTTATGATGTGTTGAGCTCGCCCATGAACAGATAAGTGTAATTCTGTGACAAACCAGTTCACCTGCCAACAGTTAAGCTTTGGCTGTAATTGTGAATTGTTTGATCTTGGATCACTAAATATGCACTGAAGTATCTAGGTTACCCACATTTTTTGCCATTATACTTTATAAAATATTTTATCACAAACCAATTCTCTTAAAACAGGCTAAGGTAATCTTGTCAGACGAAAAAGAACATTAGGAAGTCTAGGAAGAGAAACTGAAAAGAAGGACAGCAAAATCCCTGGCAATGACAGTATTTATGAGCCAGCTGCACAGAAGCAGTGGGATTTGTGTAGATTATTCATCATTACAATTTCTTAAACTATTTTGTCCATCTCTTCTTTTTTTAATACTTGTGGTTCCAGACGGATTTTGGCTTTGAAATGACAAACTGTGATTGCCTTGGAGTTTACTTTCTGCTAAATATTTGAGATCAAAATTCTGCATAAGAACAAAAAATTTTATTTTTTTGTTTCATAAAATCTCGCAGAATTCTCACTTTCCACAATCTCTCTGTACAGAGTTTCCTGCATTACAGCCCAGTGGCAAAGAAAGGTTGCTGAACGTGCTCCTGCTTGTCCACAGATTCACTTCCTTAAAAACAAGGAGAGTGTGATTGACATAGTCCTATGACCAAAGCTAAATATTGGTATGTCTTTTCCCGCACAGGAACTGAAATGCTCTTCAGTTGACTCTGAAAAAAGTGTCTTTACTGGGTATTTAATTCAGTGAGCACCTGTGGGTGGTAGGTAATAGCAAAAGGGTGCTAAAGTTTTGAGATGGATCGATTAATGACCAAAACCATTAACTTAGAGCAAAATATTGATAATAAAAAGCCCAGCATGAAATCTGCTGATACTAAAACCTCATTCCCTTCAAGAGTGTTCAAGGAAATACCAATATTCACGCAACAGCAGAAAACCCAGCAGAGAAATAATACTCAGTAATCAGCAGAGGCAGTGCAGAGAGGCTGTTAATTTAGCAAAGAAATCAATCAGGTTGGCCAGGAATGATTTGTTCCTGTCCAACCCAGCCACCTTTTCCATCTTGTACCTGAAAAGGATTTCCATGAGGATTCAACTGAGGTTGGTTTTTCCAGGACCAGAATGCCCCACAGCCTCCGTGCCTTCAAGAAGGAATCCCACCGTGAGCCTTACAGCCAGATTCAAGCATTGAAACAATTTCTGGTGGCAGGAAGAAAAGCTCTTTGCCAGGTGCCACCTATAAAGCAACACAATGGCTGGCAGTGCAGTAAACTTGCTTAAATGATTTTTTTCCCTTTGGACTTTTTCAGCCTCAAGTAAATGGACCTCCTTGTGATTGGAAATGGCAACTGAAGCATTAAATAAATCAGCATGCCAACTTTCTAAAGGCATAAAAACAAATTAAAACTTGAAAATTTGGATTCAACAAGTTCACTGTGATTGTAACTAACAGTGTGAATATACGGAAATGATTCAAGATACAGCTCCTATTTCTAATTTTTGGTCAGTGCTGCTTTCAATAATGAATGTTTTTGGCTCAGATATGAATTACTGCTCTTCTGAATGCAAGCTGATGGTGCCATCTCACAGAGCAGAACACAAAATCTTATCTCATGCAGGACTCTTATCAACTGCTACAAATACCACGTTCAAAATCATGTCCTGACCAAAATCAAAGCCCATTTCTTCTGTCGTCAGTTCCCTACCACTGTGGGAGCTCTCCTTACACACTAATCAAAGTGATTTTCCCCCTCTCTCTGGATCAATTTCCTTCCACAATAAAAATCAATTCTCAGTCACTTTGTCTTCTCCAGTCAAAGTCAATTCCCCTCACGCTGCCATACATATTCAAATCTCTCCCCCTGTAACAACACCACCACTTAGTGCCTGCACCATCAGCAGCAATCCAGCCCACAAGCCAGTCTTTATGAATTGATCTGCTTTACCCACAGGCAAACAAAATTAATCCCCACTCACACTTGCTGGATCAATTTCCTCATCCCAGCTTAACTCTGTTTCCCCTCACTGACCATCCTGTTCTCCCTTCGTGACACACAAATGTGTTTCTACCCTGCCTGGTGCCCTTCAGAAACTCTGATCTCCTTCTTTCACTTCCCTTTCAAGTTTTTATTCCAGCTTTCCCTTTCTTATTCCTTGTTTCAAGCCAGTGGAAACCCCAGAATACACATTCCATTTTTCTTTCCCTTTACTTCACGCCTCTGTCTGGGTCTCTTGCACACCACTCCTTCTCAATCCTGTAGTGGTTCAATAAGTTTAATTAAATATAAGCTGAAAAACTCCATTGGGTCAAGGAATTAATTCCACTTGTACCTTTTATTTTCTTTTATCCTTTCATTTATTCTGCTCGAGGTGCTGCTCTTTTCTTACATCCTGATCTTTTCACTTTTCAATAGATCATTCTCATCATTCTCATATCCCAGTCAAATTGTCACAATTCCATGAACTATCTTCTCTGAACATCTCAGACCCAATCCTTCCCTCTAACCAAAGATTTGTGGGATGTCATTTTTCTAAAGTGTTTTACAGATGGACTCTGAAGAAAACCCACCCACTCATCATATGTCTCTCAAGGGGTTTTTATACCTTTTGGTAGATTTTCTTCCAGACTCGTGTGATTACACTGAGAGAATAATTGTTTTACAGCTTAGGAAAAAGGGAAAATGAAAACATAAGCAAATGTTCTAAATAATATCCAACCAGAATTTCATATCATTCAGCTTTTTGAGTAAGACTTCAGCTGGAGGTAGATAGATGGGATAGGAAAGCGAGTGCAGAAAACAAAGAGATCAATATTCAAGTTTTGGTGTAAAATTATTATATTCAGAATATCCAAAATAAATGTAGTGATCTGACAATGTTCACCCTGAATTTATTTCAGTGCATGAGAACATTGCACCTGCAACTGCAGGGCTAGACCGTGTTAGGTTGCTAATGTAAACTCCTTCCAATTTTTGGACAAAAGTATAAATCTGTGCTTGGTATCACCAGGCTTTTCCTCTGTCACTTCCACAATATCAGCCTCCTTGAGACATAACTTCAGAAGACTTTGCTTTTTCTGGCAGAATAAACAAAGACCTTACTCTTTCATTACCCCCACCCCCCGCCCAAAATAAAATTTACGCTATTTCAGGGCAAAGCAATTTCAGTCACTCACGATTGTCTTTAGCTTTTGCCTCTACCAGCATGGAAAACTTGCAAGACTATTTGTGTGCTGTTTGGAATTAATTTCTGTGCGAAAAAAAAAAAACCCAAAAAAAACCAAAAGGGGAAAATCGTCATAAGTGCAAACAAGAAAACAAACCAGGGATTTTACTGGCATGGAGCACGGCATGGCTGAGTGCTTTCCTGGAAGCGCAGCCTGGGAGGGCTCCAGCTCCATCCTCTGTCAATGCATTAGTACCTATTGTTTCAGCACCAGGTGCACATGTTGCTCTGCAAATTATTTTCCTCCTGAAGGCCAAAGAACAAAAGCCAAAAAAAGCCTAAATTGGAAAATAACCTCATCCAAGCTCGTATGCAGGAAATCCAACACTCTCAGCTTTATCATTCCAAAACCTGTGAAGACAGCGCAAGGGACAGCTCCATGTGCTTTATTTAGAAAAAAAAAAGATTAATTTTTCCTTGAGAAAACTCATGCAGCCTCACTGAGGGATTAGGGGGAGAAATGTTCAAGCCTAATGATGTCTTTGATTTCCAATAAGATAAAAATCTGAATTTTCTTTTATCACTCATTTTATGATAAGTATTTCTGTACAGCTGGAACAATGAAATTCTTGTGTTGAACGACTGGAAATGTGTGCTCAAAAGGGCGAGTTGCTTGCCTTCGGGGTATTTTCACTTCCTTTCTTTGCCCATCCTGGTTCAGCTTGTCACCAGTTGCTCACCTGACAGGGGCGTCTATCCTGTTAAGAACATCTCAGCTCTTTCTCTTCCCGCCAGGAAGATTTCTGTCTGCAGGTCCCATTCCAGGCTCCAGAGGGTGATCCTGGGAGTGCCTGTGGGTGGAAGAGGTGGGTATTTACTCTGCCTGTGCTCTGAACCATCCCTGTGTGTCGGGATGAATTAGACATAAAAAGAGCCAGAGCAAGGAGGCCAAAGCTCAGGTGCTCTCTTCTAGAGGTTCCACTGGGTTTAGATGGGTGAATCTGAGCCAGGAATAACAAATCGTGTCCTTCGGCACTTCTACGTAAACCAGAAAATAGCACTCAGAAATCATTATTGCCTTCCTAAAATGAACTCGTGGGGGGAAAGGCTCAAAACAAGTCTCATGTTGGGGTTTTTCTGGGTGCAGGAAATAGGGCAGCAGTGAACCAGTGCAAACTCTCCTGAAGTGGAGCCGCAGACAGCGGGAAATGAAATCAGAACAGCGAGGGCGGTGTGAGCTGCTGTGAGCAGGTGGGGGCAGCTGCTCACCTGAGTGTCCACCTTTCCAAATTAGCGAGGAATGCTGGGAAGGGAGATCTTTGCTCTCGGGGATCACGGGATCAGCTGTGTGTCCCAGAGGGAGCACAGCTGGGAGGAGAGGGGAGATGGGAACAGTTTTCTGCTTTCAGAGGGTTTGGAGCCCTCGGAATCCCGCAGCGGCTGTACCAGGAGGTGACGGGAAGAGCAGCGAGGTGTGACTGCAAGGTTTGATACAGAAGGAGACAATTCTCTTCTCTCTGAAGCAGCTCCTGATGTGTCATCATCTCTATAATGACACAAAACTGAAGAAAAGAGAGGAAATTTAAGAACTTGCGACATCCTCAGTGTGTTTGTATCTCTGTACTACAATCTGGCTCTTAGATATTTAGCTTAGCTGTACTTCTGAAATGAGCTCAGCTTTCTTCCTGTTTAGGGACTGTAACTGGGCCAATATCTGTTATTTTCAACTGTTTTCAGTGCTACGTTTCCTCCCTCAATAGTTGTTTTCAGGTATCATTTTTGGCTTGATTTTCCAGAGCTCAAAATGTGGAAATTTCATATTCCGTTCAGCACCTTCTCATGAGATATGAAAAAAGTATTCATAGAAAGCAGTTGTATTTGGGTTTAACATTGTTAGCGTTTCCTCTCATGAGGGATATTAAATAATTTCATGCACAACTGCTCAAAATATTTTTTAAACTTCTGTAAACATAAGATTGCCAAAATCTAACATATGTTATGTGGTATTTAATCCTCCAGAGGAACTGAAGGAACAAAACACTTCTGCTAAAGTAATTAATAAGCACCAATACAGATACCTAGAAGCTGTTCCATCAAAATGAATCATATCCTTCTCTAAGTCACACCCAATATTTAGCAGCCTAAAAATGAAAATTCAATACACAAGAATACCGGCTCAAACAAGTGCTGAAATCTCATGTATCGAGATCAAATCACCAAAGCTGTGCTACCTTCTGGTGCTCCTGAATCAGGAAAAATAGGGAAGTTATTTGTAGAAAATTAATTTTGCCTATGAGAAACTTGGTTTGGCACAGCACACGAATCCCGGGGGGAATGGCGATTAAGGTTAAAGTGCCTGTTAATGAATTCCTGAAAGGAAATTAAAAACCAGCAGAGTTCCCTAAATCCATTACAATTTGTAAAGGTATTTTCAGTGCTGCTTTCGGACCTGACAGATAATTCTTGCTTTTTGTTTTCCTGCAATTTAACTTCTGCACGATTCTCTGGTGAGTGAAGCACTGTAATCCTTGGTCAGCATTATGGTGCTTCAAGTATTTTGTATTAATATTTACCAGGCAAAAATAGAAACTCAGGGACTGTGTGGATCTTTTCAATCAACACAGAATTCCTCAGGGTGTAGCCAAAATTTAGAGCTCCTTCTATCAGGTCAGCGTTGAAGCTGCTGCCTGTGGGTCCTGGGCAGAGCAGGAAAATGTTTCTTCCACTTCAGGCCCCACTCAGGGGGAAAGAAATCCTCTCCTCCTTCTCTCAAGGTGTGACAGCACAGAGGAAATAAATTAAAATTCCATGGGCAGCGGAAGGAATGACAGGGAGAGGCAGCACCCTAATCAGTGAGGTGTTTCACTGGGTTACCATTGCCAGCTCTGAAATTAGAGCTGCTCAGTTCTTTCACACTGCACTGAATGAGCACTTAAAGTAAATAAAAATCAACATCTGAGTCTGCATTAGAGCCCTGGACTCCTCCACAGGTGCTGTCACTGTGCTATAAATTCTGTAAATTCACACTCTTCCTCTTGATATTCCCTGAATTTTTCTTCTTTTTTTTTTTTACTATTTACCATATGAAAGTTTCACACATAAAGCCTGGTTTATAAATCTTAATATTTGTATTTTCACCCTTTAAAATAATTTCAACATAGTTTTTATGACTGGTTTGGATTTTTTGTCCTGTGTTTCATTTTAAAATAATCTTTCCAGTAATGACATTTCTTTGTTGAAATGAAAATTCAAAATTAAATAAAAAAAAAAAAAAATTTGTTGATTCTTGGTTTTGATTTTGACAATTCTCTTAGTACTGAATACTGAAGTCTGGATGGTTTAAGGTGCTTTAATAAAATGTAAAGCCTCAGTAAAATAATAATTAAAAAAAATAATGGAAAATGCCTGTATTTCTTCGTCTTCACAGGATAAAAATGGAAACTTACAGCTTTAAACGTCCAGGCCAGTTGTCATGTGAAGGCCTTTTCAGAATTAACGTGGTCCTTGTGGTTGGGCTACAATTAAGTTCCATTCAGTTGCCATTATCTGGTCCTCGTTTCGGTGCCCTGGATGACAGAATTGACGCGGAAATTGAAACCTTTTTCCTTTACAGAAAGTTCCTCCAACTCAGTGTGGAAAAAATACCTTGAACACCAAAACCGTCACTGCCTTTTCCACGCGGGCGTCCGCTGTGCCCGCAGCCTGACACCTCTGCAGAACGGCTCATTCATGCGCACGAATGATGCAGCTGCTCCGTGACTGCACAATTCTCCCCACGACCCTTCCCTGCACGGATCCATTCCCGGGGATCAAAGTCAGCATTCCTGTAGCTGGAGCGTCTCTGAGTGCTCCAGGGCACAATTTACCTCGCTCGATAGAGATATCTATCATTTATTTATTTTTATTCTTGGCTGAAGAGGCTCCTCAATGGCTTTACCACGAAGCAAATTAAAGTGGCCATGAAATTGGGGCTCGTCGGTGGATGGGGTGCGCATGAGCCTGAGCTGCCTGAGATTAAACAGGCTGAGACAGGAGCCAGCTTAATTACCTGGGAATTTAAGGATCACATGAAAGAACAGGAGAGGGGAACCCCACAAGGCTGAACCCTTTAGGGAACAGAATATTTATAAAACATGTATTTAGCAGTTGTATCTTCTGCAGAAGTAGCTCCGCAAAGTACGGTTTTAAGGTTTTAGAGACCAAAATACAGATTTCTATGGAAAAAAGAAGTGGGAACTGCCCACTAGGGTCCTTCCAACTACATCAGAAATCCACTTTGCCCCTAACCACAATTTACTTTATACATAGTTGACTTTTTTTTCTTATTTTGGAAACAACCCAGCCCTTCCCCCAGCATCAAGACTTTTGGATCCACTCAACTTCAACTTGACAAAGAGTAGAGATCTCAAAGATACAGAATTCAGGAAATGCAAAAATAATCACAAAGTGGGGAGGAATGGCTTTAAGCTGATGGAGGGCAGGTTTAAATTGGATATTAGGCAGAATGGGATGAGCTTTGAGGTCGCTTCCAACCCAAACCATCCTGGGATTGATGAAAATCAGCAGCTCGGGAGGAAACCACTGACCCCACGGAAGGAAAGGCTGAGAGTTCAACTTTACAGCTCTGCTTGAACAAAATGCAGATTTTAGCCGTTTTCCAGGCATTTTTGGAGCCAGCTGACACCATTTTGGGGGTTGCTGGGTAAGGAAGTGCTGGGCTTGGGGGAGCTCTGGTTCCAGGTGTTCCGATTGCGGGAACACATTTCCAAGCAGTGAGGCTCCCCTGTTCCACAAGGTGTCTTTCCAGGTTTCCATCCCGTGGCAATTGTTTGTCACAAAGCTGAAGCCGAAATACGTAAAAATCAGGTTTTGAAAGAAGCTGCACTGAGAACTCCACATTTTTCACAGCTCAGCAAACGCTGTCATGGAGAAGCTCTGTTAACATGGTTCACATGCTTGTGCTGAAAATGGCATTTAGCTGCAGACACACACACACCAAGGCAGAGATGCAAAAAATTCCAAATATTTTTCCACATAAATCCAGAATACCAAAATATTATCTGTTAGCACAAAGCAGAATAAAGAGAACCAGCTCTCTTTTTGCTGGGTATTTAAGCTCAGAAACTGTCTAAAAGCACATTTTCCCTCGCTGCTTTTAAGAAACCCAAATTTATTGCAGCATCGTCGGAGTCTTCAAGGTCAAAGGGTATGGAGTCTGCTTGCTGCAATATAATCTGACATGATAAATCATGTACAAGCAGCCAGCAGTGCTGCTATCATGAATTTGTAGGAGAATAGGAAATGATTTTTACAAAATATTCATTAAACTATATGGCAATTTTCATTTTTTATGTGTTCTGTTTTACTGCTTTGTTTTTCCTTCACAATAAACCATCTTTACAAAAAGCCCCTTCTCTTTCTTATCTCTCCTTCAACAAACATTCTGTCACAGAGCAAACGGAATAGTTTCAGAGACAGGAGGTAGAGGATTTCATTGGGACTACACCATATAAAAAGCATTTTTCATGAAGTATGAAAGAAAAAATGACATATACAGGGTTTATAGTGTTTGTTTCGTTATGAAAAAACACATGTATAACATTCCTGAGGATGATGGCAGAGGATCAGAGCCTTCAGCAACACTTTAATCTGCTGCTCAACTCTATTTGTATTTCACCTGAAGGAAGAAATAATTGGGAGATTGACAAAAGAAGTTATTGAATGTGTGTAGTGCTAAATCCTGCAAACATGCCAGGCTGGTTGAAAGCTGTAAAGACCAAAAACTCCCAGAACCATAAAATGGGAACTTCTGAAAGGAATGTTTTACAGGACGCAAAAGAAGATCCTAAACCAGCCAACGCCACGACTGCAGGCAGTGGGAGGCAATTTCACAGCCTGTAAAATCTTCGGACTTTCAATCCAAGTTCTTATGGGCAATATAGATTGATAACTTGCAATTTGAATGAAAATGTGAAAAATACACAGAATTCAGTGCATTAGTCAAAACAAAGCGGCCAGGATGACTTTATTCTTGAACAGGCTGGGATTCAAAGAAGCAGAGTGAGTTCCACTGAAAATAAGAGTTTTTAGTTGTACTGCCAGAACTGGCTCTCAAAGGGCTACAGAGGAAAGGATGGGGTTTTCTTCCCTCTTCTTACACAGATCTCACAGTGATCCCTGAGAGCAGCTGAATTTAATCCATTGCTATGCAAGAGGGAGGAATAAGAACATTAATATTAATAATAAAAATAATAATGATAATTATTATCCTTACCACTATAATAATAATCTTTTACTTTTAGGACCTTTAAGATTCATACCTCAAGTCCTTTGTTAGCTCAGCAGAAAGAACTGGGTTCCATTTCCCTGTCCTTATTTTCCGATATCCATTGCCCCCTTATCTGACACCCTTCAATGCTATTTCCAGTCTCATTTGCAAAGAGGAAGAGCTGTCAATATGTCATTCATTCAGGACCACTGAGGATATTCCCACTGGTCTTTTACGTCTAAAACACAAAACTGCTTGAACTACTCAAAAGGCGGTAATTTAAACAAACTGCTGCAACAAAGATATTAATTATAATATTTAATTCATGAATAAAGCATTACACAAAAGCATTGATTCATACACAGATAATAACTAAAAATAAAGGCCAACCCTCAATCCAAAAAATATTTGCCATTTCTATTTCTGTCTGTGTCAGCATTAAAAAAAGGAAAGATTTGACTTTGATTCGACCCTGTTGCTGTTATTTTTGGGATGGCAGGAGTGAGTCTTTATCAGCCAAGGGTGCCCATTTTGCACCTCGTGGCCTGTACATGCTCACTCAGAACACCTGGGCCGCGGGTGTCTGCCTTCCACACTGCAGCATCAAATCCCAAACTCTACCAGGACCCCACACGAGGGATGTTAAAAGCTCTCATTTTCACCCAAGAAACCCAGTAGTGGCACTTGTTAACTGAGGAACTATTTTCACTCTTACATGGGGAAGCTTGAAAGCACCATCCCTGTGAGGGATGCATAAATGGAAATGAGATGCTGCTTTTTGCCCGGAAGGCAAACAATTCTCAGCCCCATCAAACGTTTGCTTTTCCTTTTCTTTTTAATTCTTTGGAACAAAAAGGCCAGCTGGCATTCCTTCCATTTCTATTATTTTCTCAAGATTCAGAGTAAGCCACAGTCACAGTTACCATCAATCTAGAGGGCAGTGTCTAACAGATAAACCTACCGTGCTGCTGATGAGCATTTAGCTTTTGAGAAGAAATCCTGCTCATCCTGCACCCACGATTCAGTATCATACATCACATGAAAATGAGCTGCCCATCTCCACCCTGCTGGTGTTCTTCATTTCACCTTTTTTCTCTGGGTCTGGTCACGCTCGTTATCAGCGCTGTGGGCGGCCATTTACAACTTCCCATGGCTTTTGTGTCCAGTGCAGCAGAAACTCCTCAGCCCAGTTCACCTGGTGAGGGGAGCAAGAGCCCTTACAGCAACCAGGGCTGAACTGAGCACAGTAAAGGCTGTTTTGAGTCACTAAACACAGAAGTCAGCAGTAAATGCAAGCTGAGCCACTTCAGGCCAGATTTACTACTCATAAAAATGGGCATAATCCTTTCTTCAAAGACTGGGCCCTCGAAGGACTGAAGGACCTGTCTATTCCCAGCCCTGAAAAGGTGGGCAGTGAAGCAGAGTCACAAAGGTAGCAAAGGCCCAACAGTTAACATTCCCACCAAAATGTCCATGTATGAGTGTTTGGAATTTAAGATGGGAATATCCTGCTAACAGCCAAAGCAGCTGCCATGACAGAGCTGCCCCTGGGACCTGAGATCACCTCAGGCCTCTGCACACTTGGAGTCTTCGAGGAAGACACTCCTACATTTGGCCTGGAAAAGCCTTTGACAATCATGGTTCTGGTGATAACTGCAGACAAAAGTTCATCCTCGTAACACAGGACTCCAGAAACACCGATGCAGCTGTTGCTGGCCTGCAGAGCCACCTCTCCACTGCAGATCTGCCGTGGAGCTTGGGCTCCCTTGCAAGTGCAATAGGGATGATTTGATTGCTCTGTGAATAATGAGAGAAATCCACAGAGCATTTACATGCTAAAGCCCAGAGAAGTAAAATGTCAGTGCAGAGGTTCCCAAAACGAGAGCTCTGTATACGCGAATGGAGCTCAACTCACACACAATCAAAGAGCTACAAAAGGAGTTTGGATTTGCATCCCTTCACTTGAAGTAATTAAAAGCACATCTAGAAACTGCTATCTTACTATAAAAATGTATTGCTGCAAATGTTCAGCTTCAAAATGTTTTGGTTAATTATTGACCAAATCAGTACTCCAGCTACTAATTTTCAAAAGAAGTTATTTGGTTTACGGCGTGACCACAGTGTGTGGATTGTAAATATCAAGTCTTTGTTCAAAGTAGCACAAATTGTAAAGAAAAAGCACTTTGTTGGTCATGACTGCAAAATCCTGTTTTACAATTGAAACCTGTGCCTGTTCACCTGGGAAGCATTTTAATACAGAAGCATTTTAAACGTTAACACCTCCCTAACAGCCTACAGAATGTGCCTAATAAAGGCTGATTTAGCCCTGTATTTGATTAAACTGTATCTCCATCTGCAGAAGGTAAATGGATTCTTAAATTGCTCGCGATAATTACAGCCCACAAACCTTGCAGACCCCTTGCATCAGTCCCTGCGCAATGAGGAAGGTGGCAGCTCCACCCCATCTCCCTGCCTGTGCAAAATTAGAAAAATTCGTAAGAGAAACACAAAAGAGTTTTTGGGGTTCTCCTCCCCCAACTCCATGAAATGGCTACGGAGCAGCCCCAAATGCTCCAGCAAAGCTGAGCTGAAATTTCAGCAGGCAAATAGTTTGAATTCAAACAAGCCAAACAAGGTTATTTAAAATGATTTCGCTTAAACTTCAAGGAAAGTTTAGCAGATAGAAGGGTAATTATGGATGATTAGATAATTATTGAGTTATCGAATAATTATTAGATAATTATTGAAAAAAGCAAGGTTATTTAAAATGGACACAGCCTCCTAAACTCCATATCTCTGTGTTAATGATCTACAGAAGCTTATTTTCTGGCAGACTCAGACTAAGATATAGATTTTTTTTTTTGATATCACAGTTTGCAACTCCAGTTAAAACAAAGAAAACAGGAAGAGATTTGAGAACTTTTGAGTCCCAATCTGCATGCTATAGTCAGTCTTCTAGAAAGGACAAAGTGAAAAAAAAAGGGGCTGTAAAATGTTTTCTTTTTTGATAATGGGACAAAATTGTCCAGTTTCCAATTTTGTTGTTGACTTTGCTGATAAGAAATCAGTTAATGAAACCTTTGATGATAATTAATTTAACAGCAAAAAAAGTGATTTATTGTCTTTTAATTTAATGCCAATTTTTACCCTTTTTGCTGGTAATTTATAAAAAAACTGTTTCCCTTGAAAAGTCCCTAGGCAATAATTTTAAAGTCTACAGAAAGCAGAGAGAGTCAAAGGAAAAGATTTGGCAGGACACTAATATATATTTAAAAAAAAATAAAAATTAAGATGTTTAAGCCAAAAGATCCTGACAATAAAAATCTATCAAATGCTTATTAATTTTCAAATTGCACTGTGGGAAAACTGAGGGTGTTGCAGGGGATTTTATGCGTAACTCCACAGCTGCCACAACTGGACCAGAAACTTTGGAATATTTGGTTCCATATCACTTCTGGAACACACCTGAGTATTATTCCTGTTCTAAAGAACACAGGGAATCTGAAAATCAACTGTTATGTAAGTAAAGAAATATAAGGAATGTGAGAAATGAAGAATGTGTTGGAAATTGGTCAGTTTGTGTCAAGGATGGAGAAAACAATTCCTGTGCAGCGTTAGCACTCATATCTCACCTCCAGGGAGAGTGAATAACTAACACACAACAAAACAAATTAACAACACAAAATGTAGCTTGGTAGGAAATACAAAAATGACCGTACAACTCTTCTGCTTTTGTTTCCTCCAGGCCAAGTATCCTGGCGTTATTAGTGAGGAATCCCGCAGCTATAAAACAGAGAGAAAAACCCAGATTCCATCCGATTTTTGATGGGAATAGACACTTAGCTGCAGTGTTCCCTAGCACTGAGTACGCTGTGGTCTGAAGACGGCGAATGAAATGAAGGTTGGATTGAACCTCACTGCAAGGTGCAGGGTGATCCTGGTGCCTCAGCTGAGCTGCTGCTGAAGGGAATCCCCACGGCTCAGCTGAAACACAGCTCCATGGACAATCGGAGCTGCCCGAGAATCTGCTGTGTTCTGAAGTTATACGTATCTTCCCTTCCCCTTCAATGTCATTAATTTGGAAAATGATGCTATCGCTAATAGCTTTCATAGATAGATATTATGAAATACAAAGCCCTGAGAGCTACTAGGACAACTGCAACAGGACAGAATTGTTTCTGTGACACTGAGGCCCGTTGAAGGAGGAGCGCAGCGCTCCAGTCACGTGTGCTCTATTGTAAACTTTTGATTTTGCTCTAACAGATGGGATGGCTGAATTACAATAGAGTCTGTTCAGTGTGAGGGAAACTGCAATTCCTTCTTCAGACCGTGGTTTAGTCAGTAACTGAGGCTGAGGCTTTCGGCTACAACCAACCCTTTAGGCTGCAGAATTTTCCTGGGCTGGGCTGGAGACCCTGACACTGCTCCTTGTGCTGGGCAATGCCTGACTGTGACCACAGAATGCAGCCTGAGGTATTGCACTCAGTTCAGGACTCCCCCTCCAAATAGAAACTGTTAATTTCAAATGCACATGACTTTAATACACTCTCTTGCTATTTTAAAAGTTCTTTTAATGGCAAGCATTCAACAGCCCTCCCTGAGAAGTCATTCCAATTTCCAGCTTTGTTCTAAACAGGCTCAGAATTATAAACTGCTGCTGATCATGCAAATCAGCGTGCTCTAGGAATGGAACACCCAATTCTGCACCTCTGAAAGCTGTGCATGCAGAGCACTGACATTTAGATGATGGCCTGGCACGCTTCACTCACAAACCAAATTATTTCATCAAAAACCAGCAAGTTTTTGAGAACAGGCAACAGAGGGTGATGGAGCAAACAAGAGTTCAGTCCCTGTTAACTGTGCAGGTATTGAACCCTCTATTCACTTCTCAATTCAAATGTAATTATCAGCAGATATTGAAGACAAGGGAGTCAGGGACATCAGGATTTCCTTTGCTAAGGCCAACACAGATCACAGGAAACACCTATGAAAATCACCCCATGGCTGGGAAAGGGCCCGAGGACACAATGGCTTCCAAGGGATGTGAAAACGCGGTGGCTGGTGAAACCTGGCTCAGGTGCAGCTCAGGAAAACGAAGCACAGACACACAACTGGGAAAACCAGGCTGGGAAGAATTCTGGTAATCTGGATAGTTAATGAAATAATAGAGAGAAAAAACAAAGACAGAATTTCAGCCTTGATCGAATTCTGATCCATTCTGATCAAAATTACTGTTTTCTTTTGAAGGTGTTTGAGTGTCTTTAAAGTTATTAATTTTAAAAGTTCAAACCCAGTATTTGCAGTATTTTCTTTATTACACCAGGAATAAAGAGAAGCAGTTTCCTACTCTGAGGAGTGCTCCATTGCAAAATTTACTTTTCAGTGCAGTCTTCATCTCTTGCAAACTATTTTAGTAAGAGTGACAAAGATGAACAAACAGATAATTAAGCCAACCAACTACGAAAGACCAGATTTTCTTTGTATCAAAATCAACATCAAAGTTGTTATATCATAAAAAAATAAAGGCAGACACAAATAAAATTGGAAAGATAAAATTAGCAATGGTAAATGAAAATATTCTGATGTGATAAATTCTGAAAATCCAGTAATTGCACAGTGGAAAATTAATGCTTTGACTTTGAAACAGCTGAAAGGAAAAGGGGTTCTCTCTCAGCTGATTCAGCAGGGATTTCCCCATAAAGCCAGACTTTGGGATACAAGTGCATAGGAATTTATATTTAGGTGGTAAAATTGTACTAATGCTATTTCAAATCCTGGGCTACCCATTCATTAAATAATGTGTAGATGTTGCATCTCCAAGACCACTGTTGCCTTGAACTGTGCACTTATCAGACATTTTCTGGTTTGACAGAATTTGGGTATTAATCAGATTTTTCCATTTAATATGAAAAAGTGCCTTTCAAACCTGAGAATGAAATCACAAAAAAATAAACTGCAGCTCTGAGTTTCCAAAAGAGGAATTCTTTTGGAATTCCAAAACGACACCCTGAGTTCCAGGCTGTCCCAGAACAGGAGCAGCTCCAACAGAACCTGGGGCTCCCCTGCAGCAGCAGGGGCTGACAGAGATTGGCTTTGGGGGCTGACACCTCGGGTTGAGTCTGAATTTCAGTCTGAAAGTTGAGCTAGCAGACTTTGGGCAGTAGTAAATCACTGTCACACAATGAGAGACACGTTGATGGCTGTAACTCTTCTCTCTGTTGACACATCAATCTGTCTGTCATTCAGCTCAGCGCAGAATCCACCGCGTTAATATGTTTCCACAGGCAAATTGAGAAATTGTGATTTTAATCTTATCAGAGTGGTTATTTTTGCAAATATCCATTTTAGCTTGTTTAAAGTTCTTCTTGTAATAAATTAAATTTCAGTTGAAGAAATGAAACATTTAAAGCTGAAAAGAACGAAATATTAGCGCAGCCACATTATTTCTAATTTTTTTTAGTGGTATTGCCTCTGGAGAAGGCAATATTGTGTCAAACAGCAATGAAGAGGCTACAAATGTTATCTTCCTCCAAACCAGAATATTCTAATTCATGGAGATTCAGATGCACCAGATACTTCAGGTACATCAAAAATTCCCAGGGGCCTTTCCCTGCTCCTTCCCCAAGCAGCATCAGCCATACACGTGTTTTCAGTCAGAATGTTCTAGTGCCCCATCAAATAAACAAATAACCTCTCAAAAAGGCACAATTGTATCAAATCCATGGCTCTGCCCCTGCAGGCCCAGATGGAGCTGGAAATCATGGAAGGCTGAGAGACAGACTCCTTGAACTCATTTCTAACACCAAACACCACACATTTTGCATAGAAACTCTCTTTTTTTCGAGTTCACACCTGCATTTTTGGAGGAATTGGATTCAGCCAACCAGCAGAACTTGTGATGAATCTGAACTAGACCTGTGAGAATTGAAGCTTTTTCCCCTCAGAAAAGAGTGAAGCGTTTCATGGTATTTCAGGTTTAAAGTGAGCGTTTCTTTTGGTACAAAATAAAACCTAAACCAGCTCACTAAGGTTCTTTTTTCCTCTGAAGTTTTATTCATGATCTTTATATTTTCAGCCTAATACTGCTCTCTGAAGGACATTCTAGTGCCCAGGCGAGTGTAACTCGTTTCCTTTGTGGTCCAGGAGTACAAAAATTCTCTTCCCTAATTCAGTCCACATGGCTAGAGCTTGAAAGGTACCTTGATGCGACTAATAAGATCTTTTTCAGCTTTTCTAATATTTTCATTGATGACAAGGCAAAACATGGACATTCACAAACCAGCAAGAGCATCCTGGGCTAAAAGATCCAAATGAAAATGATTTTTTTTCAACAGACTGGATCACCCAGGTAACGTTTGCCGTTACTCCGTGCTTCATGTGAGTCAAGAGAAGACAGCGTTCAATTATACAATGCCAGGTGTGTAGAAATGATAACTTCCTGCTGAGAGTATTCTTCAGGCAGCTCCTCTGGAACATTAGAAAGGTTAAGTACCTTAAAGAAAACAAATCACGTTTCTCTGAATGTCAACATTGTGTCAACCCCTGTGTTCACATTTTTTTATGCACTTGTGCAAAACTGTGGTGAAAATACGTGGGAAATGCTTATAGAAAAAAAATTCTGACTTGTTTATTATTGATTGTGGAAATTGTCTCGATACCATAAAGCTCACAAAAGCAGGACAGTTGCTTATGAGTATTAGCAAATGGAATAATGTAAATGCTAAGGCTCAAACAGGACACAGAATTTAAATTTGGCTGTACCCCAGGGCCTATAACTTATTTACCTCCACATCTACTTTTATCTTTGTGTAAATGATTTTGCATTTTACCCTGCTTCGTACTTTTGGGCTTGGAGCAGGTGTATTCCAGATGACAACTCAGTACACAATGCTTGACATGGGTGTTCAGGTACTAGTATTCCAGGTAGGCAATGATGACAGAGAACGCTCGTTTTTTCCTCTTTTAACCTGGAGGTGACCTGCCTCTGGAATGCAGTTTGCTCTTTCATCATCGTTACTCCATAAAAACACCAACAGCCCCATGGCACTGGGAACTGAGAAAAACCCCAGACAAACAAAAACCCCCTCCCACAGTAGTAGTGCCATTGTTCGGCAATAAAGAGAGGGATTTTCCCTTTGTGGCTCAGGGATGGACACGAACAGGACGAACAATGAGGCAGAAATGTAGAGCCCGTTCCTCCTGGGACTTGGTGCTCCAGACTGCAGCCAAGGAAAAGGAGCAGGATTTTTGGGACAGGTGACAGAGGCACGGGGAGGAGCACAGGGCAGCTGAAATCTGTCTGCAAACTCTCACCTCGGACAAGAAACAAACAGAAAGTTTTAGGAACTCTTAAGCTTCTTGCAGTCCACGCTCAAAGTATTTTACAAATTCGTGGCAATGGGTTGAGCTGGCCAGGGAAGCTGAATTATTGTTATTTCCCTGTGCTGGTGCAGGGGAGGCTCTCAGTGCTGACAGACAGAGAGCAGTGGTGAGGGAGGGCTGATTCCAGCTGGGAATTCACGGACACAGCCAGCCAGGGCGTTTAGGAAACACCAAAGCACCACTGATCCACAGGGCGGGACAGGAGCTCAGCTCAGCAGCAGCTGCTTCCTTGAGGAATCCCGAGGAGGGAACCCCGAGAGGTTCCATGGGACACGATTCCATGGGGATGCAGGTTTAGGTGCTCTGCGAGGGATGCTGGAGGGAAACAAGCACCGTCCTTCAAAAGAGAACGGCCAAAATCCACTGGAAATAGCACACTGAGCTCAGCTGCCATGCAATTCCAGAAATTTATAGCTCTGTTAGCACGGCTACAGCAGTTTCAGTGGTGAGAGGGAGCAGAAACATGAATCCGCACAATGATAGGAATTTCTGCAAACCTCAGACAGAAGAAGTTATTTCTTTTGCAGTATTTCCTAACCACTATTTGGCACTTTCCAGCTCCTTGCAGGCTTAAAGAAATCTCAAGAGAAGCATAAAATTATTGAATTAGTTTTAGATATGCTAAGCCTTTTAGCTCACATTAAATCAATGGCAAATGTGGTACATCACATCTCTGAAAGGCAGATTACTCATTCAGGATCAAAATTCAACTTTGAAATATCTGGCATGTGCATTTTTAAAATTCAAAATGTATTAGCAATTGATATTTGGGTAAATTCAAAAGTATTTTGATGGGGATTTTAATGAGATAAAAAATTCCGTGTGACGGTTTAAGATGAATACTTCTGGAAAAGATTATAGTAATTGCTCGTATATGATTTTCACATTTTTTTTTTTTGCAAATAACACAAACTACCATAAAAACCTTAAATAAATTCAATTCATACAGTTCCCATTGAGAAAGAGAAAAATGGACTCTGTGTAATTCATTCTTCTGTTCTATTTGCATTACCGTATGTTTCAATTTAAATTAAAACTTGTTTCAGAAGACTCTCATGTAGTGAAACGACAAATTTTAGAGTTTCAGTTTTGCAGATATGATTTAGCATTCAAAAAAGCACCTTTACAAACCAACTCATTCTGCTGCATTTTTTAACTTTTGTAAACAGATTGCAGAGAAGGAGCCAATGCAGATCTGGACATCTTGTATGTCATCAGGCACAGCTTTTGAGTTTTTTATTGCATAAGGGATGGATTTCTGACAACACATTTTAAAAATTGCTTCTTTTCCAAAAAACGACAGGCAAGAAAATTACTCATGAAGAATAATCTTTGTTCAGTGAGTGCAGTCCCCCTGCGTTCTCTGCAATGGCCCGGGGAGTTGGCTGCACGTGGAACACCAGGCAGGTCCCAGGGGACAAAACCTACCCAAAACTCCTGCCACAGGGTGTTTCCACAGCCCCTGGGCTGCAGAAGGAGCAGAGGCATCTGAGCTTTCCATAACCAGGGGTCTGTAACTACCAAACCTGTCAGAGTAAGAAAAAAAGTCAGATTTTTAGACATTTTTTCACTGGGCAATGCACTAAACCCCACACATTTTCTTGATTTTTTCCAATAGTTGTTATGACAGTCGTGTGGATGATGATAGTTATAGAGGGTTTAAAAAAAAATGTTAGTTTTTAAACATCATTTATTAAAGAAAGTAATGATGAATAAGAGGGAAAGTTTCTTTACAAATGCTAAGACTGTCTAAGGGGCTGGAAATGTTTGGTGGAAGCAAGAGGTCAATGTTCACCACGGCAAAGGACGAACAGAAGATTTCAAGGTTTAGTCCCAAGGTATATGAAATACATTACACTTGTAATGTAATAGAACTTGTATGAAAAACTTCCATTTTCTAGCTATTCTAATATTTTCATAAGAACAAGAAAGTTCTACTCATAGATTTTACACAATTTTAAATCAAAGCTGTCAACTGTATTAAATTTGTCAGGAGGTAGATCACGTGTAATCAAGAAATAAATATTATTACTGTATGATGGAGAAGAAAGGGGAAACCATAGTGCTGACAAGTGTATGCTATTTCATGGAAAAATTCTACTTTTACCTGTAATAATGGTCTCAGAAAGATGACGCAAAAAACTTTAGAAGCATTTAAAAATTCTTACCTGATGAGAATTTGAAAAGGCTAGAAAGCCGAATTCAGAGAGCCACGAGTACAAGGATACGCCGTAAAACCCCACATCATTAATTGTGGGTGTGGAATATGCAGGGCTCCTTCCTGTGTGCTCAGGAGCTCGTCTGGAGAACATCCAAACACCAGGTGGTTCCTCTCCCAGGAGCTGGCGATCTCGCCTGACATCCCTGCTCCCTTGTTCTGGATTTGCTGAACACAAATCCTGGCCCATCTCTCTTCTGGAGTGTACAGTGCATTGTACAAACCCCTCAGCACTTCAAATTCTCTGCAAAACAGACCATTTTGGGGAACAGCACCCGTTTTCTTCGTGTGTTCTCCTTTCCTGCAGGGAATCTGCAGTGACTGTGAATGTGTCACTTTTCTCCAGCCTCCATCCACGGTCTCACACACCCGATCCTCTCCTCTGGCAGCTCTCCTTCTTTCCCAGAACAGAAACCACACAGACATTCTACTCCTTTTCCCAAAATACTGCTCATACTACCAACTACAACCCCACCACTCCTTTTTCAGTTTGCTGCTCCTCTCCAGCAGAGAACGGGGCTTTGACTTCATCTTGCCCATTGGTCTCTCAACCTTCACATGGCCTTTAATCCATCCAACAAATTAATTCATATCTGCTGGTCACAGACCTGTTTCTGGCCAAACCAGAAGCTTTTTCCATTCTGATCTTCTGCAAATTCTGTTTCTCTTTCCTGTGATCTCTTCCCTTGAGATCATCTTGCACAGCTCTTACAAATTTGTTCTTTGCATTACATGACTTTATTTCAACTATAGACACCGAGTCAAAAATTTTCTCATTAAAAATAAACATCGTATTTGAAATACAGTTAAATAGCAACCAGCTAAATAGAACTTGAGTCATACAGTGAATAAAACCCCCCAGTTTGAATTCCTGCACGGAATCTGTTCCATCTCTGCCAAACAAAAGAATGAGTTGAGCACAAAATGAACCTCTTGTTTTCCAACAAACGCTACTTAGCTTAGCTCATAACATTAGCTGAGAAGATTAGGCCTGTGAAGACTCAATTTTCCCAGTCCAATGGGAATAGTGGAAAATAATACCCAACAAAATAATAAAACCAGCCTTGTTTTACTCCAAAGAACCTAACATTGTGTCAACGTCCTCTTCCAGTGATTGATGAAGTAATATGGAGCTACACCAAAACAGGGGTTTGCTATCATTTAGGAAAACAAACACGTTGGAGTCAACCAAGGAAACAACTGTACAGATAAAAAACCCCAAACCCCTGACAAGGCAAGAACAAAACACGGTACAGGAAAGTGTGGAGGAGTACAGAGACAGCAGTGGTGTTCCACCAGCTGCCCAGCCAGTCAGGGACAAAGTGCTGACAGCGCCTGGAATGCACTGGAAAAATGCTGAGGTTCCAGGCCTTGCCTTCCCTGATTGTCCTCTTGGTAAAGATGGACAAGGTCCTGCGAACCAGGGACACATCTCAGCTCATGGCTTTTGCCCAGCGCAGATGAACCAAGGGAAACAGGGTGGGAGAAAGGCCTTGGCTGCAAGAATTGTCCCAGACAAGCCCATCTCACACACAGCCCGTGCTTCTGAGGCACCAGGGGAGTGCCACCAGGCCAGAAGCTGTGAGAGAGCTCCAGCAGCACTCCAGCAGGAGGAGTTTGCAATGAAACAGTCTTTTGGAGCAGTGAGGACCCAAAGAGTTTTCAACCCTTTTAAAGAAACTAAAAATAACTCCTGAAGTGTGTAATACAGATCTGATCTCCCACAAAAAGTTTCACTGAATTTCCAACCACATTTGTAAGAATCTGCCTTCTATGTTTTGTAACTCTTTTTTTTTAAAAGGATGGCTTTGGCTCAGCCCTCCAAAAGCTGTGGAAATGGATGCATGAATTCTTAAAAGCTGCTGTGGGAAACGCCTGCGTTAGTCACAGCCTGGACAAGCACGAGCACACCTGGGCAATGGTCGTGGCTAAAGATGGCAGCGGCTGATTGGGTAATCGTGGTGACTCGTCCGTTCTTGGAAAGCATCCCTACAATTTACTGTCGTTTTCCCTAATTTTGTGTGCTGCCTCACTGATATTTCACTCCTGTTTGAGCTCTTTCCTGATTAACTTCATGGTTTACGTTCACTTCAGTTCCAAAATGAGTGTGCAGTGCTGTGGGACTGAGTCTCCCCAGAGTACTACAATGTTCTTGAAAGGTTTTGTTGCTCGAGAGAAGGAATTTACCTAGAAGGAGCAAGGTCTGTAAAGGACACAAGAGAACTGTAAACTCAGAGAAGTACCTGGGAGAGAAAGGGATCAGTATTTTTTAGAAGTTGTGAAGCCAGGCAGGTAAAATCAGGAGGAGGTGCTATTTGGAACAAAGGCAGAGCAGGTATCAGCTGTGGGAGGCTGGCAGAGGGAAGGATGCTGAGGCCCCAGGCTGGCAGACTCCCAGTCAGCTCAAAGGTCACCTCTGAAAGAGCCTTTCAAAGGGCAAATATTACAAGGTTGCCCTCTCTGCTCCTACAGCTGAATTAGGCCTCCAAGAGAGCGACTTTGAAGGATGGCACTCCGGAGTTCTGCCTCTGCTCTCGCATCATTTGTCTCCGTTAGAAGACAACACTTTATACATTTACTTCAAGATCAGCAATGCAAAGAGCACAATTACATACAACAACAAAGAACACGTGCATTTATCATAATAACTATCTACCACAGAACAAGAAAATTAGGTGGGTGAGGCTTTTTTTTTTTTGTGATATTGGTAGAATCACTAAAAACGAGTGTGCCAAAACAAGAAGATTTTGTTATTTGTAAAGGAAATAAAACACAAATTGGTCTGCAAATTCTTAGAAAGCGTCAATGACAGCACTTGCAAGTGAAGGAGGTACTACAAGAAATGTTCTTAATGTTTGTAGGGAGAAGCTTGCTGAGGATGGCTGGGTTTAAGGCAAGCGGAATGGGATGAGAAAGTTCAGAACCTTAAAAAAAAGAAAAAGAAAAATAGAAAAGAAGAGGCCCAGCAAAGTAAAATCTGTTGGTTTTAAGCAGGTAGAGCCAATGATGAGTACCCAAAATGTGAGTTGCTCGCTGATGTCGCAGAGAGCACACAGGAAACATCAGAAGGGAATGCTCAGCAACATGGGACTGCTCTCAGAAGGACACGCTGGCAAGAAACCCTGAAGTCCTTAAAGCAGGAAAGAAGTGGTGCTGTGAGCAGGTCAGCAGCAGGAAAACTGTGGCTCAGTAGCTCCACATTCAATGGCACCATCAACAAATGACAGTTACAGGGTAAAGCCTTCACCCATGTGCAGCACCTTCGCTCCATGGCCAGGCTGGGAGGTGACTGCTGCAAATATAAAAAAATAAAAGGCAGAACCTCAGCCCAGAACAGAGAAATGCCAGGCCAGAAAGCACTGACCGAGACAGACCCTTGCAAACCGGCAGGAGCTGAAAATCTGACAGCTGGGTACCTGCCCATGGGATCTGAGGGCAAGTCATTGTGTCTTGGAGGACCCAAAAAGGACAAAGTATGCAAAGCTGACAATATCCATCAGCACACAGTGACTAGAAATGAACGGCAAATGGGAAGTGGAGCTGGGAGTTGGAGTCTGTGGGCCGTAATTAAAGATATTATTTGCAAATATTGGTGATGAGGAAATAGGAGTCAACAAACGCTACTTTGCAAAATACCAGTGCAAAGAAAACGCACCTGATTTCAGTTTACATAGCATTTCGTTACTAAATGTGACTTTAAAAATGAAGAAATAAAATAAATCTAGGAATGCCCTGACTTGAGAGACTTGCAAACAGTTCTTGGGTTTCTAAAGAAGAACCTCCAAAAAATTAAATATTACCTTAGGAGGGTGGAAGTGCTTTAGCTGGGCACTAGAGACATGCACAGGATGTGCCAGGGACCTCAGGGGAAGCCATTCCTTGTGGGAAAACTTGTCCTGTACCATGAGACAAAACCCCTCATCTAAGATTCATGTCATTCTGAAAGTTCTGTAGCATAAATGTAAGTACATTTTTACTTTGCAAAGTGACAAAATAAAAATGACACATAACTATCAGAGAATAGGACTCTTAGTCCAAAATGTCTCTCTAATGGTAAAGTTTCCTTTTGACACGGATATAATTCCAAAATATTTCTAATTTAATGTTACAACTGCTGCAAAAGAAAGCACGGGAAAGATGCTGGCCCAGCACAGGGCTTCACGGCAAGCAAATCTGTGTTTAGTGAACAGAGAATCTGGTGAGTGATCAGCTCAAGAGATATCCTCATGTAAGGCAAAAGCCTTCCCTACTCCAAATTTCCTGTGGATCTCCTGATTGGTATTTCTTCTTTTCACACCTTGATCACAATTTCCATTCTGCACCTTTGAAAATTCTCCTAAGTCTTTTTCTAAGGAAAATAGATTGTGCTTAAACAGCTCCTGCCTTGCACTAATCTTCTGACTTCATATTTGCCATCTTTCGACGCTACCCAGAGTGTGCTTAGTCTGCAAAAGTAGCGTGGAAAGCCTTTAATTCTCTTGAAATACCTGGCACTGAGCGACGTAAGGTGAAAGAAATTTAATTTTGTGGAATATCATTTGGCTTTGATACAATTTACCCTACATTGTACACTAACTCCAAATTGAAAATCAGTTTTTTACCCAAGACCCCTTCTTCAAAAAAATCAAGCTGTAGACAAGAAATCCTCTTTCTGTGTTTTCTCACAGGTGTAGTGATTGACCCCCGAATATTTGTCCCCCCATTTTAGGCTATAAACAACTTCGTTATTAACCCTCAGAGTTTCTGACCTTGCTGCTTTTGTGAAATATTAGTGAGAGAGTGGAATTTTCTTCCAAATGAAATGTTTACTCTATAAACCTGTACCTGCTATATTGCATTATATTTTTATGTTTATTGTTATGAAATGATGTTATTTGTAAGTATAATTCTGTAATAAAAACAAACCAAAGATTGATGCTGAAAGAGAATGAAATTTCAGAACATGCTATAAAATTAATCTAATACTGGAAAATCATAAAAAAGTGCAATTACTCTATTTACAGGTGAAAAGGAAAAACAATTGCATACATAAAAATAAAAGCTTTATTGTTATATTAAGAGGCTTGTGAACATCAAAATGAAAGCAAAATCCTCTTACAAACAAAAGGGTTAATCTTAATTGTGCATCAGTTTTGACTACAACACGGCATTATTTTAATGCTATAAAACCCGGTTCTTTACTCAAAAGTACCTTTGCATAATGAATGTCGTGGCTGCTGCAGAAGTGGCCTGAGCCTTTCCCCATAAATCACACCGCACTCAAGCTGCTTTTGTTTCGCAAGGCTGATGTTCAGTCACAAATTTCTCGTTGATGCCATTCTGGAAGCACCAGTTCGCCCTGATGGAAGATGCAGATTTGAAAGTCCACCCCCTGAATATCCGTACAGCCTTCAGAAACAGCACGGGATGAGGCAAAAAGATGCCTTGGGAAGGGGCCAGTTGGAGCCACGGAATTGCACGTGAGGGGTGGAAGGGAGAAGGAGCATTCATGTCTGATTATTACTGGTTTATCCTAGAAAACACCCAGCACATCTGGGGTAGAGATTACCTGGGGAACAATTTAAAAATATGTAAAAAATACCATCCACAAGAAACATTAATGTTTGCTGTTATAGCAATATTTTCAGCTTTGAGCTGAGTGGGTTGAAAGTTCCTCCTTGTTAGAGGAGCTCCTTTGAGAAAGTTTCAAGGTGGATTTGTTGAAGTTCCGCAGACAACCAGTGAGAACAGCCCCTGATTTAGTACCTCTGTCCTCACAGGACAAAGAAAATGCCTCCACGGGACACAATGTTCATAACCAAGGAAAGAGATGAACTTGGAAAGCAAAATGGAATGGTGGTACAAAGGTGACCTCCAGGCCACAGCCCTTCTCACTGGAGTGTTCTCGTATGGCAAAAAGGAAAGATACAAAATCAATTTACCTTAAATTTATCCTCAGCCCACCTTTACTAGAACCAAAAAAACCCAACTTCTTTGCACTGTTTCCTGACTTTGGGTACCAACATCTGAAATATCCATTAACTGCTGACTTTTATAATGACAAACATGCTGCTGGTACAGCCAAAATATTTATTTGTGAGACAAGATCACATCCACCGAAATCAGACACCACATTCTCCCTTTGGAATTTAATGTGCAAAAAGGTAAGAAGGAACCACATTAATCCAAAACAAAATGGAAAAAGCCAGTGGAAAGAGCTACTTCCTGAGCTATAGTAATTAAAAGCCTTGACATATCTATGAAAGAAGGGCCTGGATAATCTTTATTACACTGTAAGCAAGGCAAATGGCAGATTGATATCCCTTGGCACAGGAATACGCTACTAAATATTTGAAGACAAGCTGTGACTTCAAATATCACATCCAACTGCAACTTTAATTTTTTTTTTTGCAGAAAAAGCAACTCATGCTGAGGAAGATATGGCTTATTTGAAACTTATTTACTGTCATAACAGATGGTGAAGACTAGAGAGAATATAAATGAAAAATATGGGGGCCCAATAAATGTCAAGGCTCCCAACTTGGTTTGTAAAATTAAAAGAAAAAAGAAAAAAGAAATAAGCTATATCTATGCAAGATACAAAAACTTAACAGAATAGATTAGCTTTTTAACATCTTGGAAATAACCATTTTTCTGCCCACACAACGTGAGATCAAAAATTGCTCTGATTTTACAGTCACTGCCATCTTGAAAAAGTTATACAGCGTGATCTATGCAGAGTTACCGTTTTTCATAGCTCTTTTTCAGGTTTTTACCCCCAAAATTCTGGTGGATTAGGACAATTTTATCAGTCACATCTGCAATGGCCAAGGCAGTTTCCTGTGAAGCCGTGGCAGGGTAGAAGGCTTGGGCTGTGTTTGCAACCCCACAATCTCAGCCTGAGGAGTGAGGTCAGAGCTTGAGGCAGAGCCACACACCCAGGGCCTGCTGTTAATGGGAGTTTTTAAGTCTGGGGCTCTCAGTTCTAAACCAAACAAAATTTTAAAAGAACAAAAAGCACAAAACAAAATCATTCTTTATGCTCAGTTCTCTTCAGTCCTCACCTCAAACTCTCTGAACTTCAGAGACATCTGAGGACTCGGGACTATGGAAAGCCTCTGGCACCCTACAAAACTGTACTCTGGAATCCCTTCACAGCAAAGGATCCCGGCTTGATGCACCCACGCTCATTTTCTAAAGCGTGCAGGTGAAACAGAAAACTCTGAGCAAGGAGCGACGTCCACTCCCTGATGGAGGGAAAGTGCATTTGCATTGTTCCTGGAGCCACTCTTGTCTTGGCAAGGCCTTTGCTGCCAAAAGCAAACAAAACTAAAGCAGAACTACACCAGAGTGCAGATGATATTGTCAAAAAGCTGAAATCGATTGTCAGTGGGAAGCTCTGTAATAGAGATGGGCAAGTCTTTCGCTGATTGGGAAGCAGAGCTTCCCCAGTGACTCCGTGCCACGGATCGACACTGGAGCTCTCGGGGAAGCACAAAGCCAACAGCAAAATAAACAGACCTGGCTCTGTGCTTAGCTCCTCCCTTGCTCTCTTATGTCACCCAGATGACCAGAAAATGCACCACCAATGCAACACCTCATTCACTAAAATACCACACAGCCCATTTGACTTCAAATCTAGAAATTAATTTCAGAATGTGGTAAGGAACATCGTATTAAACATCCCATAATGGCACACACAAATAAGAATGTGAGTATATTTTTATACAGTTTTTCTTAATGAATAACAAGGAAACATACACAAAGTATTTGAGTTTTTCATGCTGCTACCTTTTATGTTTTCTGTGCATTGTATTTGAATGCTGTCCTCTTGATTATGTTCTCTGAAATACTTGTTTGAAGTAAGATACTTTATTTTAATAAGTGGAACAAAGCTTTGAATAGCTTGGTTCAAAAAACAGTTTTAAATGAAAGGAGCTGTTGCTAAGCACAGGGATCTTTGCCAAATACTTTTTAAATGGTTTATTGTGCCCTAGCAATCCTGAGATTAAAAACATCTCTTGAATTACAATGACACATCAAAAAATAAAATTAATGTGGGGGTTTTCATTACAAGAACTGAGCCTCTGTGTGTTATTCTTTCCACTAGATAAGAAAGAAACATACTTGGTACATTGTTTTTGCTGTCAGAGCGAGCTTTTAGGCAAATACACACTATCACACTATATCCCTCATGGATTCAATCACGTACTCTACAAGTCCTTCTATTAATTTAACTTCATGCTGTGGATTTAAGGGATAGACTGTGTATTTTCACATATTTTCCTGCACTGGTAATGAGTTATTTTTAGACTCCATAAGTCTCCATCAGAATCAGAAGATTGCGTTGCCTCATCCTACCACAATATGAATAATAGCCTTGCCTCACTCCATAATAAACATTTAATTTTCCACTGTTCTCGCAACGTTACAAAACAACAGTTTCACCGAGCCCTTGCGTTGCAACAGTGCAGAGCAGGGAGATCTCATTGCCAGTGAGAAACCTGGATTCAGAGGGCTGCAGGTTTTAGAGGGAAACATAATCAATAGCATTTCCCAGCTAATGAAGATGTCTGAAATAGAGCTCTGAGCAGTGCTGGCCTCTGAGTGCACAAATTGGGATTTCCAGTAGGGAAAAAGGAAGGAGCAAAACCAACACAGAAAACAGCTGCCAACTGATTTTAAACCAAACTCGGTTTCCACACCCCAAAATCTTATTTCAATTCGTATCTGGGGGCTGGGAATATGTGAAAAATCAAAGTTCCAGATATCTCACCTTGGATATGAATGCGGGGAATGCAGATTATTGGGATTTTCCTTCAAATCACTGACTGCTGTGTTTTTCACATTTCATAAGCTGCCATCGGAAGCCAGCACCTGTCCCTTGCCAGGGAACACGAGTGCACTGGTACTGCACACCTTTAGCCCCCAGTTTTGTCGACATACACTCTCCTGCTTTACTTCCCAAGGACAAATTCAAAAATTCATCTGCAAGTCATAGATTATAGCAAATTAAACCAAAACACATTGTGGATATTAAAACTGAGCCAAATCTGACCTAGGAAAATCGGCAAACACAATAAGGATTGGAACAAGTGGGTCAGGTTATATTTGTGTTGTTACTCACATGCATAACACCTCCAGTTACTCAAATAACAAATGCAAACAGGAAACTCCAAGGAGTTGCACTGAAATCCTGCCACTTCCATATCTCCTGTACTTTCCTGGATGAGCCATTACAAAGATAAGTATTCATGTTTTCTAAAGCCCAGAACATTTCTCTCACAAAGAACTTCTGTGTTTTAGTACCTGTCCCACTGTCACGCTCTAAAGAGAATTGGAACCTACAGGTAGACAGATTTTTTTTATTTCCCATCTTAAATGGGAAATATACGACAAAAAAAGAAGAGGCACACGTCAAAAAGAAAACCAAGGTCACCTCAGACTGGCCATGGATTCCTTTCTCTTCAAGCTGGTGCAAGTGCTTGGAATTTCAGTGGGGACCTAAAGCAGCCAGAAACCTGCAGACGGTTGTTTCCTACTCCCAAAGGCACCAGGGTGAACCTGGAGCGAAAGTCTTTTAGAAAGCAGATATTAAAGATGCTGGATGTTGGTCAAGTCAAGAAAGACCTGGACAAAATTGTACTTCTAAGATGTGATGTGTTTCAACCAGAGAGACTCCATGGCCCAGCGTTCCTCCTTCAGGAGATCCCTAAGGAACCCACACTTAATCAGGGAAATCAGGATTCTCTGCCTTCAGTCATACAGGACTAGGGTTTGTATTTTAGGATTCTTCACTGCTCAAGCCCACTCATCTCATGGGGAGCTCACAGGCAATGAATGCCACTAGGAAAAACATTCCATAACAGCCCCATTTGATTCCCTGCTCCGATAGGAAATAAGAAATAAAACACTTTAAAAATGAAACAGATCCCTTCAACCTTTGCTGAAAGCAGACCATCACAGTTTATAGTGCTCAAAAGGTGAAGCAGAAATATAAAAAAAGATGAAAACAATTACAAACCTTTACACGCCTCTTTGGAAAATATACACTTTCCTGGTTTTCCTTGATAATACCACATAACTCAGAGGGAATACATGGCCTCACATAAAACATCCATCCACCAGGAACGGCATTTATTGGCCTCAGAAGCCAGATATCACCTAAAACAAAACACACCATTCTCTGGACAAAGATGAAATGGCTTGTCACGACATTGGAGCTGGCAGGAAGAGCCACTTCATCACCAGTCAATATTCAATACCGCTCTGTGGGAAAATTGTGGGGCTTTGAGCACTGGCTCTGGGACTCGCAGATCGTGGCAACTGCAGTTGCGCCTTTTTAGTTCCGTGCATTCTTGTTTATTCACTACGAGAGACGTGCAACACAAAGCAACTCTCAGCTAATAATTTTCTCATTTCCTAAAACATTAATTAGGCTAATAATTAAGGCATTTCTTTTTCATACTGATTACAACGGAGTAAGCAGTAATTCTCATGATCCGATTTCCAATAGTCTCCAAAGCATGAGATTCGTTTTCGTGTTTGAATTTCATCACGACAAGGATCAGACTGCAATCTTTCCAGGAATCAAGATACACCTCAAGCCTGTGAATGAAAAAAAAATACCTGTGGTGAACCAAGTATTTTGAACAAATTATGCAAATGTTAGATATATTAGAAAAAAATTAAAGGCTGAGTGATTGAGAGAAAGTGACTCTATGGTGCTAAAAGCTGCATAAGAGCAGATCCCCCATCGCCCATGAGCTACCCAGGATAAACACCTCTTTCTAAACTAGAAGTGCAGCTTTTGGGGAAAAACTTTAAAAAACCCAGAAAGCCATGTAATAACTGCTGAGATTACTCAATTTTCAGGAACAGATTTCAGTAGAAATTGTCCTTATTTCAAGCAGTGTTAGTTTTATTTTATCTCCTCAAGTAGCATGATAGTTTTGTATTAGGGTACTTGGCTTAGAGCTTAATTTTTAAATGAAATTTCATTTAGAATAAACTCTTGCATAGATTAAAACAAAGTATTCCAGCGGTAGCTTGTAGATGATGTTATTCCAGTGAAGAAATGTCGTAAGCTCAAAGTGAAATGGTTCTCTAATGACGGCTCTGTTATTTAGTTGGAACAATCACTGCAGAGACGTTTGTGCTCTTTGGCAATTGCCATTTCTGCAAACGTTCAAGCAAAAGTAAACACACCCCAGGTGCTGGAACCTCCTTAATCCCTTTGGTAAACGGAGCAGGGAAATTTCCAAAGGAGTGGCAAAAGGATTGGATTAATTTCCAGTTTTTAACGAACGGAAATCTCGCCCCTCCCCGGGCCGGGCGGCGCCCCCTGGCGGCGGGCGGGGGAACGGCAGTGCTGCTGTCGCGGGCTCCTGTCGCGACAGGGCGACAGAAAGGGGCGAGATCCACGAATGGCGCAGAGCTGCGGCACGGGGACACCGGCAGGGCAGGCATCGGCCCGTGTGACCCGGCTGGGAGCGGGGCAGGGATGCTGCAGACCGGGAATGGCTCAGCTCCTCCTGCCCAGGCCCGTTCTGCTCCATGGAGAGCTCACTTCCATTTTTGCTCTCCATGCGATGTCGAGGAACTCTTATTCTCCACGACAGTTATCCACATTCCAGCATCTTCCATCACACACACCCGTTGGAGCCGTTCCTTCCTGCTGTGACCTGACCTCACTTCCATGGTCCCAGGGGTTTGTGGGAGACAAGAACCGACAGAACCAGCCAGGACCTTCCTCCTAGTTACTTCTTCCATGTTACCTGTGCCTTGTTTAATCTTGCAAATACAGTTTCTATAAATGTCAATCTAGTTTTCACAAATGCTTTTAAATATATGGAATTTAAACCAACTGACTTCACCACTGAAAAAGTGAAATAAACCAAATCATACACATTCAAAATTACTAAAATTATTTAAAATATTTCCCTTTACACACACTGCCCAGTGAAACAACATCCTTCTCCAGCTTTTTCATGCATTCTTATGTCCTTGCTTTTGCTTTATCTTTCCCCACACTTTGCATCCACTCAACTGAAGTGATGGCTGCTTATCTCTCTGAATCTTGTATAAATCTTTCTGAATTTGGCTGCGTGACCTCTTGTTTTTCATGGCCTGCCACTCCCTTCGACACAGGAGCCAATGTCTGTGCTATCCCTTGGCTGCGGGGTCTTTTTTTTTTTTCCAGACCATTGGCTTATAAAATGAACAAAATTGGTCCTAATCCTGATTTCCTGTCGCACTGCACTAATCACTTTCCTCTTTCCCAAGCCACTACCCACTCACAAATACCTCTTTGATGTCTCAGTAGATAATTTATCTATTCACATACCTCAGCTACTATAAAACATCAAAATTACAGACCTTGCAGATTATATTCTTTTGTGTTTTGCTCTATCAACAGATTTCCTAAACGCTAGGAAAATTATTTCTGTGGACCCAATTTACCTTGTTACTGCATAGCAATGATTTGTTAAACATAATCAAATTTTTGTGGCTGCTTTTAACTGTAACATTCCAGGTGCCTCCACTGGGGCCTGGTATAAAAATAAATGGGGTAGGAAAAAAAATAAACTCAAAGATCCTTCTGTGCACTCATTTACCAACAAAGTTCAGGTAGAAAACCTTGTAATGTAGATTATTGAGTTTATTAATAGATATATTCTCTATAATAGAATTATTCTCTATAAATAGTTAATCTTTTATTTTAAACCAGCCTGTTTAGTGAAGGGAGATGTGCTGCTTCTGATGAGTGCAAAGCAGGTGATGCGGGAGAGAGAACCTGGGTGTTCTCCTTGCTCTCACACGCTCTGATTTCCAGAGTCCTGTGCCCAACACACTCGTACCTCTTTTCTCACCCCGGGTTTAATTCTGCAACAAAAGCCAGGACCTGTGTTTTCACCCCTTCTGGATGCATTTGTCCCTCCCTCTCGTTTCTGTGAAGCCCTTGGTGCTTCCCTGGTGCTCAACTCCATGTGGGTGTGAAAAAAGAGGAGCAAATGGAAGCGTCCCTGAGCTCCACATCCCGCTTTCCAGTGGAGGTGGCCGTGTCCATTCTGCATCCCGGGATATTTCAAGGAAGTGCAGCTTCCCTGACACCTCATGTTCAGTTGGTAGCAGGGACACTTCACCTCGTGGAGCAACAAACGTGGGGCTCAGGCACAACCAGAGACTTCAGACCAGGAGTGAAGAACATTGATGGAAAAGCATGCTCTGAGCTGCTGACACCCTTTAGCTATAAAGTAAGAATAAAAGCAAAATAACGTTTGGAGAAGAATAAAAGTTCTGGTTTATGTTTACTCTGTGCTCACACAATCCATTCTTTCTTTCCTTGACTACTCAGAGACATAAAAATTCTATTACAAAAAAGGAATTTGTTCCAGACCCCATCAAATGTCAGAGGCATCCCAGTAGCTGAGTGCCAACATAAGATAAAGATTCATAAAATTGGCAGCAACCTCCTCTCCCAAGATTTCTCTAAGGAAAAGGGACAGACAATACCATGCTCACATTTCTTGGCTCCTACCCTTCCACTGGAGTTGTTTCCAGTGTAAGCTTTACCACGAATCCCTTGAATTATTGTCAGAATTCCCATGGATTATAATGATGTTGTATCACCACTTCAAGCCTTTTGCCCCCAGCAAAAATAAAGAAATAAATAAATAAGGAAAAGGCCATGGCACAGTGCAGAAATGTTGTTTTGTATTCCAAACCTGTCCCACGCGTCCCTGCAAACACAGGGACTCTCTGGATGTTCCTCTCATGCATAAAAAAGATCCTTAACAGGCTGTCTTTACTCACAGGGCCCTTCAACAGGTATTCCCGCTTATGTCTGCGAGTGATATGTATTGTAAACGTGCACACCATCTTATTTTATATTGAAACAGAAACAGATTGTTTCATATAGCTGAAATAACTGATAACAGAAGGCATAGCCATGCTAATTTATGTTGATCAGGATCTGTGCACATTTTCAAATCTTTGAAGGGAGGCAACTCTAACTGAAGCTGTTCTGTCTAAAACCATCACATGAAGCCCAATTGGAGAGAGCTGAAAAAACAGTAGAGCAAGAAAAAAGACACTTAAAAAAAAAAAAATAGTTAAATTCTTGTCCACTTTGAAACTGAAGCAAGGTTTCTGTGCTGAGGTTGAGACGAGCCCCCGCATTTCCAGCAAGAACAAGCGTTAATGGATAAGATGCATGACAGTGATGTCAGGTAAGCCAGAAGCCCTTAAACCAACCATGAATTCAGGAGAGAAAAGTACAAATATTTAAGTTACGTTATTGATGATGGAAATCTGACTTCTTCCCAAACATCGGCAAGGATGTCCCCCCGCAACCGCTGTCCTCAGCATTAATAATCAACACACCCCTGCTGTCCCAAGGTGGCACTGGAGCTGTGCCAGCCACCAAGGTGTGTAAGAGCATTTCCTGCACTGCACTGCATTACCAGTGGTAATTTCAAGCTCCATGAAAAACCAGACAACAAATCAATGCTGATCAAATGGGAAAAAAAAAATATGGGGGGAAAAAAAAAATATTAGAGTCAGAGGGTGGCCTTCTAAAGCGTACTGGAGAGAGAGAGAATTCCAAGCTCTCGTTTGGCAGCACTGGAAAGGGTCGGGGAGAGCCCTTGCAGGAGCTGTGGCTGCTGTGGGCCAGCGGCAGAGTCTGCTCCATTCCCGACCTCCTCCCACGGCGCTCCCAGGGCATTCCCAGGGGTTCACCCTGCCAGAGCAGCCGACAGGCAGCCTGAACAGGCACCGGAACCTGCCCTCCACGGGCCTGGGACAATTAGCACAGGTGATAACAGCCAAGCCCGGTCCTGATCACCTCCGGAGCCCATTACCGGGGATGGGAAGTGAATGGGAAACTGGGCAGCAGCTGCATTCTGCGGTGGCCATGGGCACCCCGAGCCGGGCTGGGCACACAGGGTTTCATTCTGTGGTGCAAAATCACATTTTTAGACAGCTAAATACATTCGAGCCTGCACACGGGTATCTGCTCCAAACAAACCCGGGAGCTTCGGCTCTGCTGGGATGGAGATTTCCTCACCACCATCCACCACCGGCTTCACAGCCACCACCACAGTTTTATCTCCTGATCTCAAATGTACTTTTAGAGCACCAGAGCTGACATCTGTTTATAAGTGCAGGGCTAAAGAACCCCTATCCGTGCAATATTAATGACTAGAAATGGCCGAGGATTCTTCCTCACTAAGAAAAGGACAGTTATGAGAAGCTGGATTTCCAAGTCAGTTATCAGGCCAAGGAAAACTTGGAATCTTAACTTTAGTAAGCATATTGCAAGAAAACAGGAAGTTTTCAAGTGCTTTCTGCTTTTAAAAATATCAGAAAGAAAAATATAGTATTGACTGCCTAAAACCCCTTTTGAAACTAAAGCACTTCTTTATGGAGAAACCAGAATTTCCTTTCCCTTGCAATGTTTGATGGAGACCTTGCCCTTGCCATGCCCCACCATAGGAGACACAGAGACACAAGGAAAAAGGGATTTTGTTACAGAGGCAACAAATTAAGGTTTCACTCCTTAATAATGCACATAGAGGTGCAGAATGGGGCACTATTGAAGCATGAACATTACACAGGGATTTAAAAAATGTATTAATAATGCTTTGGATGGTGTTGGAGAAAAGCTCTGGGAATGGCTGTGCTGGCAGGGAATGAACCAGCTTTTCCCTCCTTCGTACTTCCCTGCTCTTTTATGTCCTCTGCCAGTAAATCCAGGGCTGATTTGGATAAAATAACTCACAACAGAAAAATGATAGTGGACATTTTCTATGCTGCACATCACTTGAGAAATCCCTGACAGACTCAGGATTTGCAGGAGACTGAATTGTTAACTTCTAGAATTACAAATCAAGCATCATCCCATATGGCACTACTTTTCAAATGACTTCCCAGTAAATCACAAAATCAAAAGTCTGACTCATCAGCACTGCCACTGACTGTGGCCCTGACAGGAATTCGGGCTCCTCACAGAATGCAGGAAGTTACAATATCCCAGTAAGTGCCCAGGGTGAACTGGGAGTAACTCTGGGAATAACTCGATTCTCCTTCATCTCTGTCCCTTTTTTTTAATTTTTTTTTTTTTTTTTTCCTTCTCAAGGGTTTACTCTTATCTTGTGTGTCTTTTCTGGAGCTCCTTGGCTCCTCTCCAGGTGAGTACAAGGCGCAGTGAGCATTCGCCCTAAGCATTTTCCTGTAAGTTTTATGCAAACCAGCAAGGACATCACCAGCATCAGCTGCACCAATGCAACGCTGCTGTTTTGATCCCACTTGCTATTATTCCTATTTATCTACTACCAATCATTTAAGTGACATGACCTTATTTAAATTAAACATCTTCCTTCCAGCTCCCTTGTCCCAGGACCCAGAGTCAGGCAGAGTCCGGAGGTGAATCTCCTTTTTGTACCACATCAGGGAACAAAACAGGCAGTGTCTGTAGCCAGGGAGCTTCATTTCATGAGAGCAGAATTTCCTCTCTTCCCCAAAGTTTGCTTCTTTTCCGTGATACCCAAACATTACCTTTTTCTTGCATCAAAAATTCTGAATATTCCTGCCCTCCACGTTTGGAACAGACCTGTGGGAGCTTTATCCTGTGGACTTGTCGTACCTAAACCGTAGTGAAAAATCAGCTTCTCAGCAGCACCAGAACCAAAGCCCGTTTCAAGGAGAGTGACCAGCCGGGTCAGTCACAGGAATCAGGACAAATCGAGAGAACTTTACTTTCTTCAGTCTCTCAGGGTTTTCCAACACAGTAATTTGATGTATTGTTACTGAGAAATACCACACCTGTGACACTTTAGCTTTCAAAAATACAAAGACTCTACAAGAATGCCAGGCTAAAATACGATTTTTTCAGGAATTCCAACTGTGAATTAGTTAAATTTGCAGTGGAGCAGGATATAAGCTTTGATCAAGGCTGCAGCATCCCCATAGCTCACTCCTGAGATGATTTCATTGCCATCTGAAGCACGTATGGAGAGACAGGGCCTGCTCTAATTACAATATTGTAGTTTTGACTGACAGACAATATGTCTACAATCAACTCATTTGAAAGCCATGTGTTGCGACAGTTCCTTGTCCGACTCCATGGTGTGCAGAACCAAGACAAATCAGTGCCTTGTTACTCTGCACTAATCCCACACTTCAAAAAAAATAAAAATCCTAGGAAACACGTGGACACAAAGAACAGCAATGCGGCCCAAGAGGTACCCCAGTTTCTTTTTATCTTTTCCCAATTGTTAACATCTGCTGGCTCCTTGAACACGGCCAGAGCGTTTGAAAATAACGCTTCAAGACACGTACGCTCCAAAACCTACCGATTCCAACCTTCCCAAACGTCACATGTGCTATTCCAAAGCGAAGGAAGTTTGAATATGAGAATTTACGAATCTCTGTGTTTGAAATCGCCAGAAAAGCCCACGTTATTACGCTTACTCCTTACTCACACCAACGTGTACTCTGAAACAATGTTTTTATTCTGACCTCACACAGGCCTGGAGAAATATAATTATTATGCAGCATAATATGACAGAGATCTCAGTCATTAGTAGAATTTCTGGAATTTTGAACATACATTTCAATAGCCTGAGTGGACCTAGCTTGGCAATTTAGCTGACCCTGGAAAAGAGTGCCTTATGTTCATCTTGTGCAATCTGTCCAGTAACAGATGTACACCATTAAGATGTAAAGTGAGGTGGAGGAGGATGGGAACAGCAGGAGAAGAGTCAGGCCATTAGCAGAGGAGCCATGAGCTCCCTAGGCCAGCTCCAAGGGAGACAGGAACCTTCAAATCACTCAGAACAGGTTTTCAAGCAAACCTGTGATAAACAAATTACTATTTTTGAAGCATTGCACTTACTTTATGTTAAATGATATGTAAACATGTGAAAAAAAAAGCGAGTCCCGGCAGCGTGTGTGCGGTGAGAGCACGAGGTGGGAAGAGGCCGCCGAGGGGTTCAGGTGTAACGGGGGCACAGGGGGAGCAGTGAATTCAGCCAGCCCCAAATCCCACCCTGCTGCCAGCTGGAGAAGTTCCCCCTCTCCTCCTGCACATGCAATGCCATCTTTTTATCTTTTCCTAAAGCAGGAAACCCGCGGGTGGGAAGGTTGTGCAGGTGAGGAGTTTGTGTGGGTGACCTGCCCCAGCAGCAGCCGTTAACCCGTGTCAGCAGCGCAAGGAGCACCCGGGCACAGCTTCGTGGCTCTAAGCTCTGTCCTGCCCACTGGGTTCTGTGACATTTTCTCACCTTTGTTGATTCAGTTACTACCACAAATGTGTAAAAACAGGCAGGGCTTGCAATTAATTGGTTTTTAAAATGTTCAAAGTGCCACTTTCCAGGATTATCGCAACATAAAAATATTCATCATATCTGCCCACACCAAATGTTGATATAAATTATTAATTTAAGGCAAATGTGACAATTAAGCAGATTTATTAGCCTTAATACATCATGCAATTACTAAATGACTTCTTTTTAAAGCTCGTCTTGTCTTTTTCTCTGCGAGCAAAACTGCTTTTGTTTTAGGTACCATATTTTATTTATTGATACACATCATCTTGAGAATGAGCTATCCAAGTTAAATTTTGCAGGGACAGCATTTAATTAACACGCACACAAAGTACACACAGATACTTATTAGCATCACAATAGCAGTCTCAAGGGAGGAGAAAAGTCTCTTTCAGACAGAGTTTCCAAGTAAATAATTAACAGACAAAACAATCTCTGAAACTGTGGCTGAAGCACACTTCTGTTTGCAGTTTTAGGGCAGGGACCTCTAATTGAGAGGGGTTGGATTGTTCATACCTAAAAGCAGCCCCTTTTGCCATGAGGCTGAAACCACAGATGGGGGAATAATGGCCACGTTTGTGTTTCCCTTGCCTGTGGCACAGGGTCTATTCTGTCAATAACAGAACACCAGTTTTCAGGACTGTCAGGATTATGATTTTTATGTTTTCAGAGGTATGAGAGTCCCTAGCTGTCAGTATAATAGAAATAGAGAGAGAAAATTTTAAAATCCAATTAATTGTAATAAACACGTAAAATATGGCTCTTTGGACAACTCTGGTCTTTACCACAAACACAACTTCTTCACCACATATTCCTTTGGGGATCCTTTATTAAAAAAACAACTGTGGTTGTGGTTTAGATTTTTTTACCCTCACGCCTTACATGTTGCTCTGGGAGCTTAAGATATTGTTTTCAGCTGAGCAAAAGGAAACGTCAGGGATAATTTTGATGAATGTGAGCCATCTCATCTTTTCTGTTAACAAGTGCTTTGTGTGTCTAATAACATACACCTGGGAAGCTGATTTTTCTTTTTCATGTGACCTCACAGAACTAAGAAGAGACTGTGCCTGCTGCTGGGCAATAATACTGACAAGAAAGGTTTAATAAACACAGAGATAAAAAAGGCCTCCCCACCCTCTGGGCCACCCCTCTCCTGGGTTTGGGGCTCGTTCTCAGGAATGTTCTGGGGAAGTTCAAGCCTGGACCCACAGACAGTGGTGGGGTGAGCACACCAGGGCACAGCCTGATGTGGGCTCAGCTCAGCTCAGCTCAGCTCAGCTCAGCTCAGCTCAGCTCAGCTCAGCTCAGCTCAGCAGCCCCGAGGGATCGGTGCAAAATCTCCAACACAAAATCAAAGGCTGGACTCGATGCTCTTGGAGGTCTTTTCCAACTGAGCCTTTTAAACCATTCCTCCAGGAAATCAACTCTGTACATAAACTAAGAAAAACAAGGATTCCTCCTTTCTAACAGACTCTTCCTAGGAGGGGAAGGATGCAGTGAGGGTTTATATTAGTCTGGTCAATATTTTAAATGCTGTGCTAAATTTCCAGTGTATTATTCCCTGTAGCTGAATGCCTTTGATAATGCAAACACAGTCTCCAGTTCTGAATCTGGGAAAATTCATTGTGGTTCCAACGCTCTTTGCTTTTCAATCAAACAGATTTCCCATGAACAAACTGCACAGATCTTTCTTTCCTCCCGAGCTATCAGGCAGCTCTGTTCCCCCACAGGGATGAGCCGGGGGCTGTTCAAGCTCCCTGATGCACTCTGCCAAAATTTCCCAGGTCTACTTTGTTGAAGATGAGTAGGAAATTGTGTATTTTCTTATTTTGCACAGGTGGTTCCTGTTTGATTCTGTTCTTCTGGGGATAAAACATTAAAAAGCAAGAATTACAGCTTAATATGGAGAATAGCTCATGAAACAAAACAAAAACAAACAAACAAAAAACCCCCAAAACCCCCCACTTAATTTCTTGAAAAAATTCAAATTTCCTACAGAACTTCTGTTTGATATCTTTGGCACAAGTGAAAGCTTCAAAGTTTCTGTTTTGAAAGGGATTTGATGTTTTATCATGTAAAGGCTCCTGTGAGTGCAGGTAAATAGTACTGAGTTTCTTTCAATCACTTGACAACTACAAAAGAAGTGAATCTCCACCGGCCAGTAAGAATGAAAAAGAAAATTGTAGCCTACCTGGTTTACTGTAAAAAAAAGATTTTCCAAAGCAGAATCGGTAGATCTCCAAGTGACAAAATATTTTTGCTTTGGATGAGACGACGACTTTCCCAGCTTTAAAGAAGTTCTTTAGAAAACGAAGCAGGTATTTGATATAAATTTTCTCCCACAAGGAGCCTAGCATTAAAACACTTCATAGTTAGCAGAAACATGTCCTGTACGATGTTAATTTCTACAAACTTAGTCTATAAACCTAGGCTACAATTCCATGTGTTTGTGAAACCCGACTGAATAGAAATTTTCTTTTTAAATTAAATATCTTTTAGTCCATTAAAAAAAAAAAAATTCAATCTCTGCTTCTAACTCCTCTAAGCAAGCTTGTTTTATTTTAGGAATGCTCTTTTAGTCAATTATTTAAATTGTTAGGCTGTACAAGAGGATATATTCTGTAGGGATTTGTTATGTACCACTGGGTCATTTATTTATGAAATTTCAGTGTTCTCTGCCTGTTAAAATATTGATGTTCTTCCCCTTTGCTCCTTTTTCTGATTTAAGTAAAATGGTAAGTATTGAATCGAATTAATTTAAAGATTAGCCATTATAATGAAGTCTTATTTAATCATTAAGAGGAGCCAAAAAGGCGAAGTGTGGCTGACAGAGTTTTGTTTGGAGCAGGCAGAAATCCTGGGAGCAGAATGAAACTTGTGGGAAGTCTCACTATCCCTTTGCAAACTTGCTTAAGGAAGCAACTGTGTTGCCATGACTAAATTTTAAAAAGGAGAATTATTTCAATAATAATAAAAATAATAATAATAACAGCCACACCCCCCCCAACAACAATGATGTAATATTAAAAAATCTCCTCTTGATCATTATTCACTTGATCTTTCACCATCTAAACAACATCTGTGGCTAGCTAAAAGTGTTCAGGTAATTTAATTTTGCTAAAAGTCTCGCAAATTTCTAATTCTCATTGGGTGTGCTCCTGGAGCCTCAGCACAGTCCCATTCGTTTATGGAAAATTATCACCCATGATCTGTTTTGGGCTTTGGAGCTGCTGCTTTTACCAGACAGCTGCTTTCACAAGGTTCCCATGCTTGTAAAACATTTCCTACGTACTGCAGTTTTATAATTTAATTCCTGTTTTTTCATCCCTGCGTGAGAAATGAACCTTGCTGGTCAAGTGGAATGATCGGTGTGGTTGTGGTCTGAGGTGCCATCTGTAAAACAATGAATTATTGCAAGCGCTAAAGGAGCAGCCCATGATGATACAGTGGCAACCAAGGCTGTTTGTCCTTCATAATCCCTGCCTTTATGGATTCAAAGCAGTTGTATATTCAAAAGCAATCTGAGATTCAGTGTCTCAGTTGTTGATATGGCAGTAATTTATCTGGAACAGTCCATACTTTGTCATAATATCCCCCCAAATATTGCAAGTTTGTTTAATAGCGTCCTGTGCTTTTGAAAAATACATTGTTCCATTTCAGGAAAAATGTTACATTCAAAGTTTTCTTGGTGTCCTTGGTATTTTGAAAAAGACGAGAGAACTGAAATTCTGCTACTTGGGTGTTGAAAGAGCTTCAGCAATTACGTTAATATGAAAGAAATACAAAGAGAGATTTTTATTTTCCAGAATAAAACTATAAAAACCCCTTAGTCTCTAGAACAAAACACAGCTCATGGATTAATAGAAGTTAAATGTATATATTTGATCCGCTTTGAAATAGACGTGCGTAGAGGAAATCCTGGTCTGCATGTCCAACAACTCCTAAAAACGGTTGGTAATGAACAAGTGGCTCATGAGGCAGCCTGTGGAATCCCCACAAAGGGCGGAGCCGAGGCCTCCTGCACCTGAGTCAGGGATTGACGCCCGACTCTGCGTTCTTGGGAAATTTGATTTTCTGTTTCAATTTTCTACCTGTAATTCCAGACTTTCCCTTCACAGAAGTTTATAACCCAAAGAAGAAATACCAGCCTCAAAAGTGTGTAAGTAAACCCTGGGACTTCTTGTGATCCGTGAAATCCTAATTACGGAGCTGTTTACCAGAGATAAAAGCTGCCTGGCAATGCAGGGCACCAGCACAGTTTGATCAGCAATTGTAATATATCAGGAGCCGTAAAATTGCTGCAGAATGCTATTGTGGTTTCCAATTCTGAACTGGGATTTAGAAGACTTAAAGCACTATTAAAAAGACCCTTCTCTACCTTGGCAAAAGAAGCTTCTGCAAGTGATGAAAGGAAGATGAGGGATGAACAGACTGACAAAAGGACAGGCTGCAGGATGCAAGCGGGACAGCACACACTGTGGGAATATTTAAGAACTGGCGTGACTTCAGGAGCCAATGTAAAGGTTTTCTCTGCGTATCAGACGGCCTGGGGGCCATCAGTACAGCAGGTACCTCACGTGAGGTGAGAGCATCTAAAATACCTTGTTAGACCTACAACATACCTGAGGGGGTGAGGAGTAACAAGTTAAAAACATTTCTTCTCTAATATTTACCAGTTGCTCCACTGAACATCTGCTCCATAACTTCAGTCCAAAAGTTCCCATTGAGATTATGTAAACAAATAATGTAAATAATTAGTGGAAGGGATCCTTCCCTAATCCTAAATTACAGCGTTCTGGTAGCAGCTCGAAGCGATTTCATTGTGCTTCAGCTCCTTCAATGAATGTTAAATTCAATTTTAGCAATTACAATAGTTATGCCATTAATCAGAGTTTGGACTTTAATGCAAACAGCAATACACAACACGATGAAAAATTCCAATGTTAGCAAATAAGGCTGGCACTGCATTTTTGGAATGGTGCAGCTCAGGAATGGGGCACAGGCTCTGGGGACAGCCAGGACGGGACAGAAGCAGCCTCGGGTGCGGGTGCAGGTCAGACGGGACCTGCTGGAGGGAGTCCCTGCAGGGCTGAAGGAATCAGGGGCCCTGGAGCCATTCCTGGCTGAGTGGGAATGGCTGTGCTGGGAGGGCACAGCCAGCGTGGTGCTGATCTGTGCTAAAAGACGCTAAAATATCCCAACTGCAGCGAAACAGCTCCACATGTTCTGCTGGAGGACCTGAGCGAGCTCATGGAAGAAAAAAAATCCATCCGAGGTTGCCAAAGAAAGGCACATCCCTGAGTGCCCTGGGCAGGGAAAGCTGCAGGTGGGAAATACTCTGGAGAAGTTTCAGTCTGGGCTCATCCTGGGCATTGGGCCGAGCTTGCAAAGTTGCCTTCCCAATGTGACTTTCAGTCTCCATCAACAAACCTGAGAGAGGCAAATCTTGAGGGCAATCGGGAATTCCAGTGACAATGACCAAATTACTTTGAGCTAAGACGATGCATCTCAACCTCCCTGAACATTAACTGGGGAGGCAGATAAAAGATATTTCACTGCTACTTTTGCTGGATTTGCTGTGCCTACCAGCCAGCTCGCTGACACTCTCCCCTCTGATATTTAGTTTCTCCCTCAATGAGCCAGTGTTCCTACATAAAGGGCCACTTTGTTTTCCTGCTCCTTGGGGAAAGCCCCTGGCCTTAGATCTTCAAAGAACAAGTGTTCACATGACTGCTTATGAAATAGCACAAAAATCGTGTTTGTCAGAATCTCCTGTAAAAATATTTTCTCTGTGCAGAACACTTCAGCCCCAATGTTACAGAGAGTATGTTCATTGCAAGAATCCTTCCAATTTGGCAAAGAAAGTCTTTGATCCCAAATTTTACAGACAAGGCACTCTTTAACTGTATCTTTCGGAGCTCAGTTTCTTAACTTCTACCTGTTTCTTGTATTAAATCGTATTTCCCCCTTCTTCTATGTCCTTTCTTTTTAAATGCAGAAATTTTGCAAGACTGACTCATTTTCTCCAGTTTTCCTTTGCTGATGGAACAGTAATAATTTTATTAAATAAATTTTTAAATGACTTATGACTCTAGAGCTTGGTCAACAGACTGTGGTTCAGAGATGAAAATTTCTGGTTTGCTCTTCTAAAGCAAATCCAGGATCTGGTGTACAGGAATAGCATGAATGCTGATCTTTCATATCATTTTCAATAAAGCAAGCTATTATTCTGGCAATAATCCATCATGTAGTAGGGTTGCTCAAGAAATTTAGCTACGTGAAAACCAACAAAATAGAGAAAATACTTAAAATGCTTTACAAATATAAAGCTGAATTCAGTTCAGACCAATCTGATTAGGCTGAAAATACATGAATATGCTTGTGAAACACACCTTTCTTTAATCTGTGCTCCATCTCTGCAGCGTGCATTGAATGGAACTTCTCCGAGAATATTTTTACAAAGTGCCTTTAATTTTAAGTCATGGATAACTTTTTATTGAGGCTAAAGAAAAGAATAGCATTTGAAAAAAAAATTGCTGGAGCTCACTGATGCTGTATTAATAGAGCAATTACTGAAATGCACAACTTATGATGCACTTCTTTAAGGTTTTAAGCATATTTCAACTTGCCCATGAGATTTCAGCACAAATACCCTCCAGAATCCTCTCTCCATGACCCAAGCCCTTGAAGATGTTTCAAAAGGCTGATTGTAAATGTCTGTGTGTTCATTCTGTAAAATTTTTATAGCAATAACATTAGGCTGGTTTTATGGAAGATGCTTTGTGACTCGGCATCTGAAGTGGAGATTGCCCAGTGCACACGTCTGTGGAGACACATCCGGACGCTGAAGTCTTGCTCAAGAACATGTCACCAGCCCAGGGGTCTCATTGCAAAATCCCCTGACCAACAAAAACAATTCTAAAATCATTGCACACCACTTATCAGCACAGAAATTAAGAACTGATCAGAGCATTGCTAAAAAACCTTTTTCTGACTCATTTTTTTTCCAAACTTTTTCAGTCTAATAGAGCTCAAATTCTTTAGTTTTGTATCCAAAGTTAGATGCTCATTTATATTATCTTATTATAAAGCCATGCGAGTAAATCCTAGGCAGTAACTCGGGACAAGTGAACTTCATCTCCATTTTGTGGTTACTTTTGTATTGACGTTGCTGAAATGAGAAATCCACGCCGCAGCCCTCGCAATGATTTAAGGGATGCTCAGGCAGTTTTTTCACATTATTATCAGTAGTTATAAAGAGAGAGAGGAAATGCTTATTCAACCTACAAAAACATGAAAGAGAAAAAAACCCCTCCCTCTTTCACGTCGATTTTCCACATTAAAATTCTTTGTCTGTTTCAAATTTAAAAGCAAGTAATAGCTAAAATATGCATTGGGTTCTGTCAGACCCAAAGCAGCAGCCAGAGTTGCAGACCAGCAGCGCAGAGCGCTGGTGCTCTTTTCTACACCGAGTTCCTGAGGAGCCCAAATCCCTCGGGTGATTCCAAAAATGTTACAGATCCTCAGCGCCGTGCCAAGGCAAACCAAGCCAAATCCATGTTTCAGACTCTGTTTGCACATATCTTACACCAACTCTTCCGAGGACAGAGGTGTGTTTTCTTGGAAGTTTGCACTTTGCTATGTAAATTCTCAGCACTCAGCAAAGCCAAAAACCTGTTTCCTTCGGCTGAAATTGATAGCACAGGGATATTTTTTGTTTTGATAAAAAAAAAAAAAACAAAAAAAAAAACAAAAAAAACCTCAACTACTTTAGTCATTAAGCCCAAGCCTTAATTATTTACATAAGTAGAAGTTCCACTAAGTCATGGGTATTTTGCTTGTATATAGACTGAATTATAGTTAACATTTTTGGCAAATATGAAGGAATTCTAATGAGATAAAACTGGGTAAAATGGTATGTCACGTTTTCTAGAATGAAAAATACAGTAAATCTGAAATTTCAGCAGAAAATAATCCAAATTACACACTGAAATCAGACATTTTTGCTTTTTTGTTAAAGAGTGAATTAATGACATAAACCCAAAGTTTCACCTTGCTCCAAGGTGATCTCTGGGAACAAGCAATTATAACATAAGACTAGAGCTGAAAATAGAACTTCCAAATGAAGCCCTGACAATTTTTATTTTTATTTTTTTTTCGTATATAAAACAAATAAGTTCAGCCTCTCAAACCCTTCCAGAGGAAAATAAAACAAACTATACACAGGAAATATTACAGAAACATTAATTTTCAATATTTAAGCACCGAATATTTTGCCAGTGTTCAAAGGCGCTGCCTCGGCAGCTGGGTGACAGCACAATGGACGTGTTGCACGGATTGCTGCTGGAGGGGAGCACTTCCAGGAGAAATCAAACACGGACACAGCCTTCTGGCTCAAGGTGTCCCTGAAGGGCAGAGTGCCAGACGTGTCTCTGGGGTCGGGGCAGGAGTGACTGGGAGCTTCCTTGGCTCCTCAGGACGTTCCGGGAGCTCCTCCAGCGCTGTGGGCCAGCCTGGCAGCGGCCCTGGGCAGCGCCCACCGGGGCTCTCAGCAAGGTGACTCTGGGCTGTTTCTGTGCCGTGCAGTTGCTCTTGAGAGAGGGAAGGGACTGAGAGCAGCCTTTCATAAAGGGACACAGATGTTTGTGTTTATTGCACCACCTGAGCTAATTAAAATTCTTACCTTTTTAAAAAAGAAAAAAGCTCCCTGTGGGAATGAGAAGTGGCTTAAAAAAAAAAAAAAAAAAAGATATTGCAGATGGGATAATGAAAAAAGACTATTTTCAAAATAAATTATTTGGTTTAGAGTTTTTGAGGGAAAAAAATGAGTGTCGTGACACCGATGCCCAATTTCTCAGCTTTCTTTGTTTGAATCAGGATAGAAGGCAATGGCTTTGTCAGACGAGCGCCTGGAGTTCCAAGCAGAGCCTTGTATGGGGTAAAGGGTTTGTACTCGGCATTTGAGAGGGAGAAGGCTGGAAGAAAGGATCCTGCCCATGCTGAACACCTAAAAGTGACAACCTTTGGCAGGTAAATGCTGTCATGGTGTTGCTGTTGTTACATGAATTCTAAAGAAGATGAAAAATCTTCCGTGTATTTCCCAGATGTTACTGAGCTTTGCCATATCCACAGGGATTTCTGCGCAACACCCACAAGAAAACACCACTGAAGTGATCTACAGCTACAAAAATTCAAACCTCGGTTGGAGGTGCACCTATCTTACTTTTTTTTTTCATGTCATGTTTTATTTTCAAGGACTAAATTCTTTCTGTAGTGAAGTAGTTAATGAATATAAATTGAACAACCCCCTCCCATATTTCATTGTACTGCTCCTGAAACCAAAATGTCAGATGAAAGAAAAAAAGACACTTTAATCTGAATTAGTTTTAGAGTCAAATTCTTCTGCAGAGATAAAAGATTTCTGTTCACAGATAGGTTTCTGTTTATCTAACAACTAACAAATATTTTCTAAAGGTCTGAGAATTTTCCATAGCATCTTGATACAATTGAGTAGAAGACCCATTTAGCCTAATGAGCATTAAGATTAAATCATTTACTCACAGATCAAAGGAGATTTTAATTATGTAAACGAGTTGTTCAGAAACACAAAGTGTTCCATTAAGCTTCACAATTAATACATACAATATTTATGAGTTCAGACTTTTTTCCTTGTTAAAAATTGATTGTTACATCAAAAAAAGTTTCCCTAGATGCACTGATTGAAGGAAAAATATTTTAAGCCATAAAAGTAGCAGGCATGCAAAAAATTTTACTGCCTTTTGCTTTTCCTTCTCCTCTTCGTTTTCGCCTTCTCCTTTTTGTTGTTGTTGCTCTGAGCGTCTTGTCACCAGATGTTCATTACGGGTACAAAATATTGAGTTCACGTGAGCGAGCGCTCACAGCACGGCCCTGCCACGCTGCAGGGCTGTCACTGAGATCTTGAATGGTGCAAAAAACCCCTGAATGGTGCAAAAAAAAAAAAAAACAAAACCAAAAAACCCTAAACCATCCCCACTGAAGGTCTCCGTGCTTCCCATTTCTTGGAATACGGAACGACAAGAAGCAATACCACGGTGCAAAAAGGAGCTGAGGTTTGGTTCGTGGTGTGCATCATGAATTATTTTTTATTCTCTTTTTTTAAGGGAACAACCTCAGGTAAAATGCAGCATTACAGGGTCCCGTCTTGCTTCCCTGTCCTGACAGATATCACAACAAAGCTGCACAGGGTGGATTCTTAAATCTCCACATTATTTCTAACGGACAAGATTAAAATAAATGCAAAGAAAACAAATGATGGAAAGAATGCTGATAAAATATGCAAGCTGGATTAGTTATAGAGTAATTTATTTCTACTACAAGTTCTACTTAGGAAAGCAAATCAAAAGAATGGAAATCTGCTGACACTAAGTAATCCTGGAAAACACAGAGACTGGTTGTAGGAAAACTGATGACTGCTTAAGAGGGATGAAAAATCCATTCCAATTCTCAAGGCCAGAGGTTCGCTTTAGGAAAACTTCCGACAAGATTAGTTTCTAAACTTAAAAACTTCATCAAAAGAAAAGAAAAAAAAAAGTGATGGCAGAATACTTTTACTTGATCTGCTGGGGCAAAATTCTACCCTTATTTGCAGAGTAAGCTCCAAGAAATTAAAGCAGATCACTGCTGCTGATGCATCTGAGACTACAGACTGCTTCCTGTCAGAGTTAGCAGCTCAGCTACGGAGGCAACTCAGGCTCTGACAAATGTGTAAATTTGACCAGAATAGTCACTGATGATTCCATGTTAGATTTACAAGGAAGAAGCATAAAATATTTAAATATGTTATGAAATCTGTACCATTGTGTCAGTGAAAAATTCCAACACCTTCAACATTCTGTCTTAACAGAGCAGCTGAAGTTTGGTTTTTTTTTTCATATATTAGGAATGCATCATACTTTAGCTCTTTCACTCAATATCATGATCTTATGATTGATCTTATTTATTTTTGGTTTGTGTGCTACTTGAAGCCGATGCCAGAGTTATTCTAATTATAACACAGTCAACAGAATGACAGAAATCTTATGTCCTGAAACTCCATAAATAATTCAATGGAATTCAATAGTTTATGTTCATTGCAATCCTAATACATAAGCCTAATATATGTAATCCATAAGTTCACAAACTTGTGGCCAGCTTTCAGGTGTTTTCCATACATTTCCCTTTCTATTGGAATATAATTGCATCCCAAACCAGAATCATTTGGATGGTCCTAATGCTTCTGCTTTTGGATACAGATGGCAGAGAGAAAAAGTTTAATTCACTGCTTATCTATTCCCTGCCTATCAAAACAAGTGTGAATGTAAATTATCCCAATCACTTTCATCTATGGCACATGAAAACTGAGAAATGCGAGTGTTTGTATTTCCTTTTGGTGGAGGAAAGAGTGAACTGAAAATACTTTCAGTAACTTCTCATTACGTATTTTTCTCACCCACAGTGCTCCCATGTTCCATGAAGCTGCCCCTTTCCCCGGCCTGGACACGAATAACTCAGAGCAGACAGAAAGGAGAGCACTGCAGCACATCCTCCCTGCACAGCAGGGCCAGCCGAGCTCCGAGGGGGAGGCGAGGGAGGGAATGTTCCGTGTGTGACTGATCCCATGGAGCAGCTCTGGGGCTGGGGGCTCC
>VZRN01000634.1:4761806-4785224 GCA_013397935.1 Dasyornis broadbenti | reverse complement strand
GGGGGACGGGAGGGTGCGAATGTTCCGTGTGTGACTGATCCCATGGAGCAGCTCTGGGGCTGGGGGCTCCGCATGTTCCGTGTGTGACTGATCCCATGGAGCAGCTCTGGGGCTGGGGGCTCCGCATGTTCCGTGTGTGACTGATCCCATGGAGCAGCTCTGGGGCTGGGGGCTCCACGTGTTCCGTGTGTGACTGATCCCATGGAGCAGCTCTGGGGCTGGGGGCTCCGCCTGCCCTGCCCAGCCTCTGCAAAGCAGAGGAAGCGCCCAGCTGCGAGGCCTGAGCTGAAGGGAGCTGTGCCATTGATGCAGGCCATGCTCAGGGCTGGATCCTGTGCTGCTGATGGAGATTTCCCCGGGGGATTTCAGCTGAGGGTCTCCAGGCGCTGAGCCCTGCCTGCACCCTTGGCAGAGCTGGGGCATCCTCCCACCCCGGCTCTCATTTGGGTGGGCAGCTCCTCTCACACAAAGCACACCCCACACGCAGCCCCTGCCCTGGGCTCCACGCTGCCACAGACACCGAGCCCAGCTGAGGCAGAGCAGAGCACATGGGCCTGCAAGAGAAGGACAGGGCACGGGGAGGTTCTGAATTGTGCTGGAAACATTTAAATGGTCTGGACTTGCTGCGTGTGACAGACAGGAGGAAAGAGCTGAAGCAGGCAGGTCAGGTGGATGAGATCCCAACAGGCTCCTCAGCTGCCTCAGGGCTGCCTAAAGTCCCAAGGAGCCAGGGCAAAATGTGCCATCAGGGTTGCCTCCCCGGCTGGCCACGGCACCTTTGCGATGCTGATACTCAAAACATGCATGGCACGGTGCTTTTCCAGCCCATAAAGAATTAAAAGCGAGCAGCTTCCAAAGTTATTGTGAGGTCTCTTCACCTTCTTATATATTTGATAAAAACAAACAAACAAATCTATCTTTCAAAAATATAATTTCCTGCTTTTCTGGGAAGTGCTGAGTTTTTGGAGGTACATTTTAACACCCAGCAATATCCACCGCAAAAGTAAATGCATAAAGATCACTGGTTATACACCCATGTCACTGTCATTTCTACAAAGTTACATCTTTCTCAAATCAAGAAATCACCTTAAAACTTAAGCTACAAGCCTGGTTCAGAAAATTCCTACTTTTCATGTCTGTAATTTACATATTCCGGTTAAGTGGCAGAAGGAAGAGATCAGAGCAAGAAATACGGTGATGGAGCCTCCCTTGCTGTCACTGCAAGGTTCTCTGCACGATATTGTTTAGAGCTTTACCCTGTCCACTCTTAAAGGACTCCAAAAAACAACATTCATCACTTTTATGGGAAAATGATTCCCTAGTTTAGCAGCTGACAGCCACAAAAATAATAAAAGTTTAATTTTTTAAGTTTTATCTCATTGTCCAGAAGAAACTGTGCCATCCCAGATGCTTGCTCTTTTAATTTGTGTATGGACACTCTTCTAATATTATCTCATGTGTTTAGTCTAACCAGACCTAAAATGACGACTGTGCTATATTTGTTCCTAGTGCATTCTGTAATGAATTTTATTTCTTCTTCTGGGTGCAAAGGCAAGTAAGGGGACGAGGATTGAGTAACATTAAAAAAAAAAATCAGAATATATATATATGCTTTGATTCAAATTGCTTTTATAACAAAGATACAATTTAAAAAATTATATATTATAAAAGATAAATCCAGCAGAGGTTCCATGTGAGGCAAATTGAACCATTCAGGCTCTTCTTTAACCCTTCTAAAGCAATTTGAAGATGAAAGAAAACTCATTTTATCCACCAAAAACCAAGTTATACGGGGGGACTTAAAATGAACAGAGCTAAAAAGAGAAAAAGAGACAAGGCTACTAAGTAGTTTTCAAAAATCACAACTGTTCAAACAAGAATTGAAGGAGAATGCGTTTGTAACCTGCCAGATTACTGAATTACAAAGTCTTAGTCCAGTTTCTCCACTGCGCCTTTCCGTGGGATTAGAGAGGAGCAATGATATTTTTATGTCATTTGCTGCTCCCTAGTGGAGATAAAATATAATTTCAAGGTTAAAAAGAACAAGAAGAATAAAAAAAAAAAAAAAAAACAAAACCAAAAAACCAAAGACCAATGATGTGTGTATCTTGAGCTATAAGGAAATGTGAGTTACTGAGAAGAGTCAGTGCTGCAGTGCCGTGTTGTCCTCGTTTGTGCAGTGACCCCCAGGCTGAGGGTTTGATCCCGGTATGGATCATTCACTTGAGAGCTGGACTCCATCCTTGTGGGTCCCTTCCAAGTCAGAATATTCCGTGATTCTGTGAAATCTCGTACAATAAACCACTGCAGAGTCAGGCAATGCTTGTTTGAATATAAATGTAAAGTTCATAATTAAATTAGTGAGAGTGATGCTTGCGTATCAAAACCCCGAATTTGGCTCCTGTTCTGCTTCAGTTGATGAAATACACTTTAAAATCTAGACATCTAATAACCCTAAAAGCCTGTAGTGCAAAATGAAAAATCACTCTACAAAAAGAAGAAACTTTTTTTTGCTTAACCTGCACAACTTCCTGAATGTGACTATTCCTGTTGTAACCTAGAGCTTTCTGTTTGTTTGTTATGGCCTCTTCCATGAAATTGATTCCCTAATTTCCTTGAGTGCGGAGATGGGCTTGTCTGCTTTCCCTAATCACAGAGGAAAAAGCAGTAAATTACATCCAAGCAGAATGCATTTGCGGTATCTTCATGCAATTGCTACAGCACGTGCGTTTCCAGCTGATCCTCCCACGAAAATCACATCAGTGTGGCCGAGTCACCTTACCCTCAAATCTCATCATTAACACAGGTTTTGCTCCTGGAGGGGCAACCAAAATGTCTGACTGTGCAATGTGAATCCTCCAAACTCAGCAGGACTGGAGAGACCTCCGCGAGTGCCAGCACCGACACAGGATTTGCGTCCGAGCTTTGCAGGATGACTCTCACACAGGAATTCTTCCATTTTAAATGGCACTAGGACCACCTGATCTTCAGCTGGCTCCGAAATCAAATCAAATACAATTTTCAGTGAAAAAACTGACTTGCAAAATCTTGGAATTGGCACTCCAGGCTGCTCTGAACATTTATTTTAGGATCTGGGGACTTAAATAGATGTTTGGCAGCTGAACGGCAGAGAGCCTGGGGGCTGAGTCCCCTTTTGGTCCCGCTCACAGTTACCTCAGGCATATCCACCATTTCCACCCTCCCAAACCTGCTCTGCTGATCAAGAAATTCATTAGAAACCTCTGACAGGCAATGGGTGAAGTGTGAGCTGCGCCAGAATTGTGCACTGTGTACAGGAAGGATGTGGACAAGAACAAACCCACTTTGGATTCTCCGTGACTTTTCCCTGGTATTGCTCTTAGAAAAAGCAATAATATGTTTAAGCACTTGCAAGTTTAAAACTTCATCTCATTTCACATTCGTACAAAGCAACTTGTGACTGTTTCTGAGCAGGTTTGTACAGACACATCATCTTCAAGTGAAATGATCCACCTTGGTTATTGGACTCTTCAGCAATTTTAAAAGTTGTTGCCCTGCGCAGTCAAATAGAATTCAATACCTTATTTATAGCATGCGTTTTATTCATGGCTTTGCAGTTGTTTTTTCATTGGCAGTTTCAGTAATTACTGTAGTGTTGTGCAGAGCAAGTGCAACGAATTAAGCTTTGAGCATGGGTAAGTAGATCTCCTTTAAGAACTCAGTGAAATAAAACAAAAATAGTCAGTTGTGAAACAGAGGGGAAAGATTAAAATAAATCAACCTATAAACAGGAAGAAGAGAGCAGTGTAAAACTTGCTAAAAAAAGCCAAGAAAAGATTAAATTTACCACTATTAAAACTTTTTAAGTATCTTCCGCATAGATTTCTGATTTGAAAGAGGAGAAATCGGCTGATTTGCAATGTTAGATCCTCATTTCCCTCCCTGTAAGGAACTTGCTAAATAAACGGCAGAGGACACCAAAATCCCCTGCAGAAGCCAGAGCCATGGTCACACTGCTGTCCCCAGAGCAAAGCCGATCTGCACTGGAGCCCTATTGACAGTATTCCCATCTCCTATGTCATTACCTGCTAAAGTAATATTTGTACCAGATTATTAATTACTAGTTTTCTATACAGGCCTAATGCTTTCTTAATTTGACTTTTTCAATTTATCAATGCTTCTTCAAAAACAGCCACAACAGTAGCACTGGTTTTACTCTTCCCTGTCAAATGACTTTTATTTGCAGTATCACCCCTTCCTGCTTCACCCCCACACAGTCACTATTATTCCAAGTGGCAGCTATTTACCCTCGTGGGTCCTGCTGATAGCAAAGAGAAAGCACTCATCAAATAGTATTTTGTGGCCACTAAAGCAATATCGATACCAAGCACAGAATGAGAGGGTCCGTCCCCGCTGAAAGAAGCGTCCAACACGACTCTGCGGTACTCCCTGTGACAATGTTATCAGTTCCACCCAAGGCTCAGACAGGAACAATGCAGAAGGTTTGTTCCCTGCTCCCATCCCCTTTCCGGAGGGCAGAAGAGGTGAATTCCGTGTGCCTTTTGTGTGGCAAAGTTTTTCACGTCGGATTGCCAGTTCCCCGTATTGTAAAGGTTCCATTCAGAACGCTGTTGTTTCCTGACCCGGTGGGGATGTCACTGCATTTGAACAGATGAAAATTCACCTCAGGATTAACAATCACACCGTGGGAAGGCCACAAGACAACCGAAGATCAGTGTTTTTACAGGGGGAAACTCACGCAGGGCTTTGGGTGCCATCATCAACCTCTCAAGAATTTCTGCAAATCTGAGAGCTTGAATAAAGCCAAACCTATGTTGAAGGACAAAAACCTCTGGAACTGCTTTTGGAAGTAAAGTACTGACTCTGGTCGTGTGATCACTCGATCTAGATCTCATCTTTGCTGCTTGAACTGCAAGACGAAAATAATATGAAATAGGAATATGACAATCCTTGATCTGACAGTCCTTGATCTAACCACTCAATGGAACAGGGAAATGCACTCAGCTACCACGGGCAGCACCCAGCACCACCTCCTAATGTAAACCAGAGCTTAAATTTTGGGTTGGGGACATAAATTTTTCCCAATTTTCTATTCTTGATCTTGCTGAATGAAAGATCAGCAGTCATGCAGGTACAATTATGTCAGTGTTAGTGTTATTTGCACCACAACAGACTGGGAAATTCAAGATCAGCCTGTACGCCCTGCCTGCACTGAAGAGCATGGAATCAGATGTGCAGGAAAGTCGAGTTTTTTTATTGACTTATTCTACAGTTTTAATATTTTTTCTCAGGTGTATGTGTTTTAATTTAAAATGTAAACTTGTAGCGGTATAATTGACTAGAATATGGTGGAATTAATACTGTTAGCAGTGATTTATCTCACGTCACCAAGAGAAAAGTCGTAAAAAGTACCAGTACACAGCAGAAAAATTCCTATTAGTTAATCTTAGTAGCATAGCAAACAATTCCCGTTGAGGAGCAAAAAAGGAGTTGTTACATGTACTGAACACATCTTAAATGATAAGCAATTAAAAATTGACAAGACTTCACTAATGGAATGATAATGGCTATCAAGGGTAATATCCAACCAGATAATGAGCAACTGAACTAAGAGATCAATAAAAGAAAATATAAGGAAATATAAGAAAATTTAAGAAAATATAAGAAATTTTGTGCCCACTTTGTCACAGTGTTCCAAGAGAGAATATTCTACACAGAACCATCTTCCACAGCCAAGGCGTAAACTAGATTTTTACCAGCTCTTTGTCTCAGAAATTCAAAGTTAAGGAAAAAACGGAGAAAAGAAGCCTTCAACTAGGTAACGAGAATAATTTGTAGGAAGTATAAAAATTTGCCTTTGACCTATTGGGATTTGAAAGCCGTATCTAAAAATTTGCGCTCTTATCGTTTTCTTTCCCTGTTTTTCCTCTTCACAAATCGATACATTCTCCGAAAGCCCAAGATACGTTTGGACTAAAGGAGCCATCGAATTCTTTGGTCCCCCCACTCAAGAAGCCTCCACCCAGTGGCAGCCCTGGCTGTTCAGCAGCTGAAGCAAACAGATCCACCAGTGTTTTATTTATTTAGCGCGTTGCGAGCGCGCGGGCTGCAGTTTATCACGGTGACGGCTGAATCCATCATCCTCTACCTGCAGCTATAATAGGAGTGCTCTCAAATCAACAAGTCTTTCCTTCAGAGTAACTGAACTGTAAATTGTCCTTGACCAGTCAGACAAACAAAAACAACCTTCCCTGTTAATCTGCTGAAGACAAACAGCGCGGTGCCTGCCCTGGGCCGAAGAAGGATGTCGGTGGCAGGGGTGGTTTATGTGTCACATCCCTCACGCGCAGCCATTCCGCTGCCGAGTCCCAAAGCTTGGCGAGGTGCTGAGGAGGAGATGCAATCCAACCTCTGTAGATGTAAATAATCATTTTGTTTCTAGGAACATGGGGCTGTTTCTAATGGAAGGGAGGTTCCCTGGATCGTTAGAGTCTATTAGGGAAATACACGTTTTTCTCCTGGATAGAGGGAACTTTCAATACCACGGGCATGGCATCTTGATTACCTTACGGCAAATTTTTACTGTTGTGCATGATCAGGAAATCAATTTCATAAAATACAGTTACAGGATTATCTGGGATGATGCGTATGCTTCACTATTCTGAATTTATAGTTCAGATATATATATAAAAATTACTGGAAATATTTTTTTATTTAGATTATTTTACGTATTTCTTGCCGCAACTGAGTGCGAATGTTTTCTCTCCCCTCATCACTCTTTGTAACTGACTTTTTAAGGTGTTTTACCAAAACCAGCATTCCTGAAAGGCTCCATTAAAGAAGTGCTGACACATTATGTTGCAGTATGTTACAGTATCCTGGGTTCTATCAGTCACATTTCATTACTTTTACATAACATGGCTCTATTGATGCAACCTGATGTGACATGGCACACTGCAGTGTCAGCGACAAACTTGGGCTAGAAAGTTTCCATCCTCAAAAGAACTGTCTTGACAAAACACAGGGGGAATGACTGCACGTATTCCTTTATTTATCACCACAAATAAATAATTTAAATGAAGGCTAACGCCACGCCCGTGTGTTAGCTTGTAATTCCCTGCCACATTTGTGCCCGCTATGTGCAAAGCAGGGAATTGTTGGGGTATTTTACTACTGGCGCATCTTTATTCAGAACATCCAGAGGTGTCTGGGCCAACAGCTTCCTATTTATTCAAATTTCTATTGACTAGCTTCAGAAGGCAAAGCTGACAAAATGATTAATTAGAGTTTATAACTCATTGGCAGCCTGCAGTTTAATAGAATTAGCAGAGCTTAAGTTCATCTTTAAATACCATGGCGGTTTTAATTTTAAAAACGTCAAATTACATTTTTCAGTCAGCGCCAAATACAAGATGACTTATTCCAAACTTATGGGAAACCCAAAAGGACTAAATGGGTACCATGGTCAATACAGGATCCTCGTGACAATTCAAATCTTTAGGGAACTGATGAATCTTTTTCTTTTCCCCCACATTAAGCAGCTGCACTCCTTGGACAGGCAGCAAGTTAACCAAGTACAAAGGCTTTTGTTGGATTGGCATGTAGGATTGTTTGTGATCTATTAAAAATTATTTAAACTAGACAATTTCAACAAAAACACTGTCAAACTCTGCAAAGTGGAAGTGAAACTGTTACCAGATTGGTAATAATGATGGCATTTTGGTCTTAAATGTAAAAATGTCTTTCTGGCCTTCAGCAGGGGAAATGACTGTGCTTGTTTCATATGTTAACTCTGACTGTAAACTATTAAAATTCAAATATTCATATTTAAGTAATAGTAGTATACTATAATATTTATGTTATATGATATTATATGACAATATTTATGGTGATTCATATTTAAATACATAGAAATGAAATAAAATTTACACTGAATAATAAGAACTTTGACTTGTTTCCTCCTTATGCATCTTCATTTCCATCCCCAGATGCCATTACGTGATCTGACCTGAGGAAAACGAACTCTTAATTTTTGGGGTTTTAAAAAACATTTTCTAATAGACAAACAAGTTTTCTGCTATCTTTCAATTTCACTAGAGAATACTTTTTGCAAAAGGATGTATTAGACAGTCATGAAATTCATGCTAGTAAACATTTCTAACTGATAATTGTAGTCTGAGATGTAGTATATATCAATTTTCATAAGGGATGAAAATTGGCAAAGGTGCACAGCTCTAACAAGAAATGGTCCTAGCGTACAAATCCCCATAATTCTTGTAACTTGTTGCTGTATCTGTTTTTTAAGCCTTCTCTAGACCATTCATTTTGAAGTTATAGAAACAGGGGAAATACAAAATTCAAATTACGCTTTGCCCCCAGGCTTGGAAAACATGTTTTTTCAATCAACCACTGAATTTTATACAACCCCCTCATCCAGCTGGAAAAGCTCCCTGTATTCCAAAGATTTGCACGCAGCCGTGGCACCTCTTCCCAGAGCTGCCAGGTGAGTGTGAATCTCGCTCATTTTTATCTCCCCCCTCGGTACAAAGTGTTCTGTGTGATGGAAACGTTCAGCTGGGGACGCTCGTGCTCATTCCCCCCGCGAGCCTCTCCAGCGTCACACCAGCTCTAATTCCTCTCCAGGGAAACGTCTCTCTTTGCATCCTGACCTTTACATACTCCGTCAAGAGGGAGCACTCCCGGGGATAATGATGTAGAACTCATGCAAATGTTAAAGTCGTCGTAGATACCCTGCTCCGTCTGTGTGTGCATTTCCTGAAGAGCCCCAGTAATGTCACACAAGTCACCTGCAGACTTTTACATGACTCCACAGTTCCAGATAAACCGATCATCCAACCTCCCTGCCGGTTCTAAACCTGAGGGATGAATTTGCCATAAATTTATTTTCCTTGTCTGTTTCTTCTTTTCTGTTTATTTCTGGATTATGAACCCAGCTTGGCTGAGGAACAGGCCTGTCCCAAATTGTTCCTGGTTCCTCTGCTTTCCCAGAACACGTGTGATTACACTTGTGTGTACGACCAGCTTGCAAGAAGAGGATTTGATTTGAAAAATAATATATATAAATTTAATATTAATCATGATTCGGCATCAAATCTAAACTTATTCTGTAGTGTTTTGCTTCAGGGTCATCCTGGCTTGCCATGCAGACATACAGGGTGTTAAAAAAAATGGTGATTTACACAACCTGCAGAGCAGCTAGATTGACAGCACACACGAAGGGCATTTAAACAAGACTTGATGGAGAGATGACGTCTTAGGGGAGGTAATGGAAGATGAATTATACAAAACTTCTTAGCTTTTGCTGCATATTCAAGAGGAATTTAACACCATGACACCAGAGCCACCTCAGATAGCAAAGGAAAAGCATAAGGAGAGGAAAGGGCAGGCTCAGGATGCCCATGCTCTGCTGATTTGCATGTGATTAACATAAGCACAGGCAGGGCAAGTCACCCAACCAAGCAGAGACTGAGTGAGAGGAGGAGGTGGCAAACAGCAACAGCAGACAGTTCATTCTCATGTGTCAAAATACTGCAAGACCACAGGGAAAAAAAGAGTGAGAAGCAGGAGAAGTAAAAAAAGGATCCTGGAGTTAACAACGGTCAGAACCCCCCACAATTAGATGGGCTTTACTAAAGAGATTTGTTTATTCACAGAATTGCAAAAGTTACTTAAAACAATAAACTCACTAATGGCACAACACTGGGGTTTTTTGTGTGTTTCTTTTCAGAAAATGATTCTAAATATTTTAAAATAAACACATGGCTATTTAATTTTGGGCTATGCTGACGAGTTCTCAGATTTTTTCAACAACGCACTGAATCTCCAGGACACAGAAGCTGCTGGAATTCTGGATAGCCTTGCTGATGTGCCAAAATTACAATCACAGAGAAGTACTTTTAGTATCTGCCTCTATTGCATCGTTTGGAAAGTAAAGCATGCCGCTATTTTTAAGCCTTTTTTCACTTTTTTAAGGCAAAGTTAGGAACTCCCAATTAACACACATACAGTACACCTCCTTCTAGCCTTCAAAAAATATTTTTTAAATGCCGTGCTTTCTGCCTGACTTGGTACCAAATTAAGTGTATAAAAGTCCAGTTTTGGAGTAAGCAGATACTCCCCAACATCTGCATCTTAGTAGAAATGACATTCTTGTCAGTTTTTGCAACAGTGAACAAACGCCCATGAAGGTCAGAACACTCCAAAGCACTTAACACAATCGCAGTTTTATAATAAAAACGTGTCATTTTTATGGACTGCAACACAAAAACCTCACTGTATTTGAGATATTTTGAATTAGAAAAGAAAATAAAATGCTTGCAGAACACCTTTTATGAAGGCTCAAACCACGACACCAGAACTGTATCTACAGCACGTAAATAGGCTTCCAAGAGACTGTAAGGCATTACAGAAGCATAAAAATAGAAAGCCAATCTATAAACAGGCTGGAGACTCAGGGAAAGGGTGCATGTGTATTCCCATCATATCTAACAACTCCAAAGCAGCCTAGCTTCTCTGGATATTGCTGTGTGTGTCAGGAGACAGGAATTGCGGTGATTCCATGAATTGGCAGGGAAGTTATTTTTATTTCCAATGCAAAGCACACACCAATTTTTGAAAAGTGTGACATTGCATTTCTGCGTGGTTTATTCTCCCTTCTCAGGTATGAGAATCCAGGTTCCCTCCAAACACGCAGAATGTTGGGAGCAGACCTGGTTGGATGTGCCGGCCAAAAGAAAACTGCAAACCCACAGAGCTGCAGTTGCAGGGGGCTGTTTCAGAAAATGCGTTTTTACTGCAACACTGATGGAATTCCCTCCTCATTGTAGGAGCTGGACAGCATCTTCTGCATGGACAGAGTGGAAGCAGAAGGCTGTGAGGGCAGGGAAACAGAAAGGGCCAGGGTATCTCTGTGGCCCTTACCCACCTGTGGGTTCTCATTAGCAATGGTGACGTGGATAAGGAAAACAGATCCCTGGAGACGAGATGAAACGAAATGAAATGAAATGAAACGGAGCAGAAATTTGCAGGTTGGGTTTAGATCAGGGGCATGGTAAGTCAAGAGGGAGCAGAGATAAAGCACAGGCAGGCTCTGCCTGTTAGCAGTGAAATATCTGAGTATGAATTTTATAGGAAATGCCACCAGACAGGTCTGATGGTCCTTCACGAAGAGGTAATTTTCCACTTAAATGCGTGTGCATATTAACTTGTGTAGCACTGTGCAAATGAAGAAGGCAATCTGTAAGGGGCTTGGAGCAGGCACACGGAATGAGATTCCCAAGAGCCAATTCAGCATGGAGGGGACACATGAATGATCATGGAGCCATAATGAATAACAATATCCCTTTGATGTTCATTAGTTGCACTTGATAAGCCAATGCCAGAGTGGATTTACAGCAGTGGAATATGGAAAATCAGAACCTCAGTAAAGCTTTCAGAATGCTAAAATCAATAAGGATTTCTTAAAAAGCAAACCAGAACAGGAACACTGCCAAGGAGCCCCTAATTCACTGGATCATCCAACCTCCATAGAAAGAAGAAAGAGTTCATAAAAAGCAGAACAGAGATATCAAAGGTACAATTTTGCCAGAAACAGATACATTTTCTTTTTTTTCTTTTTAATACTACCCGAACACTACTCTTAGCCTCTTTTATAATCCACTTTTTACTTCCCCAAAGCCCAACAGGGCATGAACAGATTTACCCAGTCTGGCAAATTGTCACCATTCAAATTCTGAACTCGCTCCCTGCTCTTGGGTCTTGTTCCTTTGCTGCTTGTGCTCACTCACGTCCAGCCAGACCTCGAAGTGTCCAAAGCTGAGTATTCCTGCTTTTGCCTGAGAATTTAAAACCCTGAATCCATTTGAAATTCACGGTTTCTGTCGCTGTTGAACAGCTGTGCTGAGGACAGGCAAAGCAGGGGATTCTGCTGACTTGTCCCTATCACTGGGTGTTCTTGGAAAACATCTCCCGGCCGCTGCCTCCCTGCCCTGGCAATTCCATGGGATTGCACAGCTCAGGGGTACAAGGACAGGAAGGGAACAGGACGGGATCCTACAAGGATAGGAAGGACACACATGTGGAAAAGCGATGGAAGAACGAAGGGATAAAACCATCCCTTAAACAATCCAGCTATGGGATCAGAAAAATATTTCATGGAACGAGCTCTATAAAATGCCCAAAACTCTACTAAACCACACTTTCACCCTTGATATTATAGAAAAAGGGTTCAGTTTGGTTAATTGTTTAAGTGTATCAGCTTACAAAACAAGCCAAAATGATCTTAAATATCGAGTCCAAATTAAATTTAGGGTAGAAAAAGCTCATGTTCTTAGTGTTCAATGCAAAACCCATGTTAAATTCGTGATAGCTCATCAAATCTGCAGTGATTGTGTTTGCAGCATTAGGTTGATCAAAAAATAAGAAAGCAATCTTATTCATTTCTTATTAAAAAACCCAACCCCCCCAAAAAAAGAGATCATACTTTGATTTAGGTTCTTATCATCTGATAGCCTTAACTTCATGGCTGTGTAAGAAGATGGAGGGAATGATTTATTGTTGACTGTCATTCTTTCTGGAGATGAATAATCTTCTTCCTCAGTATTAAAGTGGCTTTCAGGCAAATCAATCAACCATAGATCATGTCATGAGACTGTCTGCTGATGTTAATAAAGCATTTGGCAATAAGGAGCTTTATGTGTTGTATTTATAGACACAGAAATGCTATAATGTCCTCTTTAAAAAGGGGACAACTTGCCTGTGGCGTTGTTTAAAAATGAAGTTTAACACACAAGTTTCTTAATTCTCCAGCAGATTTTATGTGCAAGAGAGCAACAGTTTGCCAGAAATGCTGTCTCAAATAAAGGGATCAAGTGAGGGTGACAGAAGTCAGCTGAAGGTGCAGACTGAGTAATGGACATCACGTAAATGAATTATGGTATTTCACTTTTATTTAAAATTAGCATTCCTATATATCCTAATGTTCCCACATAACCCAAAGATTTCCTTTTAGATTACAAAGAAGAGGGAGATTAATGTGGAACAGCATGTATGTTAAGGCTTCCTTTGAACCTGCCTCTTCATTGTATATATCATGAAATGACAAGATAATGGAATGTCAGGGCTGCCGAACACACAACATTGCCCTGTGGAACTCCAGCACAAGCACGGAGTAATTTCCAGGTCAGGTATGCTCAGAAGTGGGTAATTTAAATTATCTATGAATTCTTTCCAGCTACTGAAAATTCATTACCTCCATATCTTCAATAATAAGGGAAAATGACATTTACTGCAGAATTTAAATATTTAGAGGAAAGACTGAGTAATGACTTATGGTCATCAAATACAGTTTTGTAATTGAGCAATGAAGGAATAAAGAATTAGAAGTACATCAAGAGGCTTCTGGGAAATAAAGAAAGTGAATTCTTTCTAAATCCTAAAATTTGGACTGAAATTGTTTGCATGTGTCAAATGCTGAGCCCTGCAAGCTGATCTCCATGGTTGGTAAACGCCATTCCATGAACAGTTTTTGAGTAGAGGTTGGCTGCTAGGGAATAGCTTAAATAAATAACATTGAAATAAATGATTTAAAAGGATTCCTCAGATTTAAAGGACTCCTCAGAACTTTCTGAGTGACCGCCACGATCAGGTTTGTTTAATATTTGCAGCGAGAGGGATATTGGCTAGGAGTTTATAGATGGTGCCATGAAAGCACAGACATTTTCCTTACTGAGCAGAAACTTCCCCTGTGGGAGTGAAAAAGCCAAAGCCAGGAACACTGACAGCACAAGGAGAGGTGGATCAGGCACAGCCAAAGCAGCAACCACGTCGGGAAGCTCCTTGTAGTACAAAAAATTCAATTTTGAACCACAGATGGTGGCAAATCGGATACTTGAGGGATTCAAAAGCTCTTTACAGGGGGGCATTGAAATGGGCAAATAAAGTGATCAGGGCAGCTCTGACTTTGATGCTCACAGGGAGAGAAATTAATCATTGGTAGTTCAAAGATTAAGAGAGTGCAGTGAAAAAAAAATAGGAAGAGATGATGGATTATTGATCAGTTTGATTGGATTTGAAACAATTATGGAGAAAGCAGTGCTAGAATGACGGAATTGTGAAGGTTGGAAAAGACTTTTAAGATCAGCAAGAGGAGTCCAACCACGAGCCCAGGCCCAGCCCAAGTTCACCATGGCACATTTACTCTGGGGTGCTGCAGCTCATGTGGGGGAAGGGTTAGATTTGAAACTTCCTTGACCGAGATTAACAATTACTCGCCTAAAAATTCCATTGCAAGTATTTAATTGCAATTCATGTGGCTTTTTCCCCTTCCCCCTCCTTTTCTACTTTGTTTCCCGTTTTCCGTCTGGATCCTGTGGTGGGCTGGGATTTAGCAGCCTCCTGTGAGGACTTGGTTGAAGAAGCCAGTCAGGTTGGTTACCTGCTTGTGCTGGGGAGTTTTCTCCTGCCCTGATGGCACCGAATTGGATTGCTGAAGTACAGCCTTTACAATCTGTCACTTCTCCAGATCTTTTAAGTGCCGTTGATATCATCCTGGAAATTTCAATCACTAGAGTAGGAATAGCTTTGGAAATTATTGATGGCTGTAATAAGGTAATATGTCACAGCAACAATGTCATTTTTGTATGGATTCCAGCTGGTGCAGGTATTAAAGGAAATGAAATGGGAGATAAAGCAGTCAAAAAAGCTTTGCAAAATAATTCAGAAGTCATTGAGAAAGAGAATTCGGTCAGTCAACAAACAAAAAAGCAAAGCCAAACAACTAATTGTGGCAGCTGAAGGTTAAAAAAGGGTGAGGTGATTTACAAGAGAAGACTATTCTCCTTCTGTGCTCAGCTCCCAAACCCCTCAGAAATGGCACAGAAACAGTGCCCAGGAGCCCAGCCTGCAGCAGGCCCCTCGCACCGAGGTGCTGCAGTGCCTTGGCTCAGATGCAGGCCCCTGCAAGAACATCCCCACCCAGAAGTGACTCGCTGGAAACTCGTTACAACAGACAGAATATTGTTCAGCAGTGTACACGATCGTAGACACCATTTGAGGAACCTAATATTTGTCCAAGTGGACATGTTCTCTTATTTAAATAATTTGTATTAAATCCAAATACAGAAGACCCAAGAGGAATGAAAAATCAAATTTTGCCTTGCAGCTTGCAATTTCGGGAGCTAAAACCATCTATTAAGTCATATTTACATGTTTTTTCAGCAGAAGGAGAAGTAAAATATTAATATCACATAGTTTACAATACATGCTTTCTTCAGTGATATTATTTACCTTTCTAAAATAGCTAAAAGTGGGAAATTAAGCTCACCCAAAGGCATGTTGAATACCTGAGGAGTAATAGCCAGAAAAATCAAACACCACTGTCTAAAGACACACTCCCAAGTCAGTCCTGTGACTATGAAAATCAGGGCCCACGGACGCACACAGGAACCTAAATACAGGCAAAATGTGGATTTTTTGGAAAAGACTGTTTGGAAGGGCCATGGTCAGAGCACAATCCTCTTTACTGTTGAAGAAACAGCACGTGTAAGGTAGACAGACGGTATTTAGGGACAATATCATCAACAGAAACACGGTGCCTAAAAACCTTGCTCTTATTTTTAAAATCAAGCAGTGGCAGCTGACATCTCCATGCCAGTGCATCACTTTCAATGCCCTCATGCCAACACCAAAGACTTTCCATCATGGAAATCTAAATAAACGTTTAACCGTCAGCTTTGGCCTCTTTTTCTCTCCCTACCATGACCACAATTTCCTATACACGAGGGCAGGAAACAGAGACCTACGAACAAAAATGGAAAAATCCTCGTGACTTAAAAATCTGGAGATGGGAGTTGGGTACGGTGTAAATCGATACATGTTTTAACAGGAGTTCAAACATTAAAAAGAAAATTAAAAAACGAAAATAAAAGGAAGGGGAAAGAGAAAGTTGAAAATATTTTACCGCCCTCCAGTGGCGAAATGCGAGATGGACAAGAACTGAGAGAATTTCCAGTTTTTCTCATTTCTTCGTCTCTCCTCAAATCTCCCTCAAATCTTCCAGTTTTTAGATATTTGTATTCTTAGAATCCTGTTCCTAGGATATTAACTTCTAGCATGATCTTGAGACAGTTCACCACTTTTGGTACGGGCTTTTAATTTTCTTTTTTTGATTGGTGAATAGAGGAGACCCTCAAAAACATCTTTTGATTTAACATGGAAGGCTGAGAACAGCGAAATGTATCGATGTCAATTATCTGAATCAGTCCACCCAACATCAAAGCATCTCCATCACCATTTCCAAGCACGCCAATGTTTATATCCTCACGCCAGTGCTCAGCCAGAAAGGCCCAGCGAAAGGTTTTTCTAAATTGTTAGTAATCAAAATACAGCCTGACCTTAAGAAATACTTTCCATAAATCACTCATGTCACACTATCTTTTAGGCAACTTTTAAATTTTTTTTATATTGCTCCTCCAACAATTGAAATTCACCCGTACCGATTTTTCACCAGGTCTAGGTCACTGCAAGGTAGCCATTCTCTTAATGAATTGCATCAAATTGTTTTGGGTGGTCTCTGAAAGTCAGATACAATTTCAACGCCTCAGCAAGGAGAAGTGAAACCAAACAATGCCGATGAGGGCTCGCCCAGGATCCCTAAACGCAGCAGTGGGTGCTGCGGTGCTGTGGAGCGTGGGGCTGACAGGGGGCAGGGATCCCAGGGCACAGTCCTGCTCTAGGCCCAGCTCTGCTGCAGTCGCTGATCCCGAAGGTGACTCCTGCAGAACCTGCCAGGCACCCAAAGCACCATCAGGCGAACCCAGGCAAGGTTTCCAGCCCCGTGCACACTGAGGGGTCCCTGTGCTGCTGCTGCTGCTCAGTCCAGGGCCTGAGACACAGAATCTGCCTGGAGCTGCCCTGCCCAGGGCTGCTCGTGCCCAGGAGCACAGAACACTCAGATATCTGGGACTGTCTTGCATAAAACCTGTTTGCCCTGCAGTTTATTAATTTCTCATTCAGCTGTGCATAAACATCTATAATATCACTTCCAACACAGGCTGTGAAATGGCCAAGGAAACAAGTGTTCGCTTCTCTGGGGAGGACCACACTTCCTTCCCTCGAAATGCTCCAGTGCCCCTGCTCCGGGGGATATTCCACTGTCGCTCTCCTTCTGTTGAGACATATGACTGCAAACATGCTCTTCTCACAAGCAGATAAATGTTTCCTCTCAATCACAGCAAACTATGTCTGTCAGCTGCTCCTTTCCTCACTCTGCTTCATTGTATGTTCGGTATGGAATTGTATTTTTTGCATGAAATTTTCTTGCCTTATTTGAAATGGCAAAAAAACCCCAAAACCAAAACCCAAACAAAACAAACCACTGAAAACCCCAAGGAAAATCACAGAGCATTTTGGTTACTGTGGTACAGGATTTCTGTGAGTAGCTGCATTTCACAAATAGCTGACTGTCTGTGCTGAGGAGGCAGCAGCTCTCAGGACACACCTGTAAATGCTGACAAAGTCAGTTCCGAGCCTGAACTCCTGCTCTGGAGCTCTCTGGACTTGGGCAGTCTGGGGGAAAAAAAGGAGAATTTCTCATTTTTCTTCTTTGTTATACTCTGCATGACATAAACTCCAACAGCTCCTGCACTTGTGTGACAATAAAACATGAACCGTGGAGCAGCAATTGCCAAAGCTCCTTGATCAAATCCCATCCATTCCTGTAATCCAGCGATGGCACACACAATATCCTTGTGCAAGCAAAACTCTCTGTGATTTCAGGGACTTCACTCACAGCTTCAGCTCCCTGTAAAATGCAGCTGCTAAATGAGAGACTACATTAGACTGGATCTCAAAAGGAGTTGATCCTTGGCAATTTTAATCCTTTTACAATTTACACAAAAACACAGCTTTGATTCTGTACAAACAACTTTTCTGCCACATCTTTTTCTGCTCAGTTTTGTCCTTGTGGAAATGACAACTATCAGTTCCACCTGGGTAATACAGATGTGCTTGAAGAAAACAAAATGCCACTACTTTCAATTACAAGGGCAGCAGACAAACGTCAACTCATTACAGAGTGCTTAGAGCTCAAGTCTAAACTTACCATGAATTACTTTCTAAATCTAAATGCCAATATTATACTTAGGTGTATTGATTCAGACATATAAACCTGTTTAACTCTCTGGGTCAGAGTTTGTTTTTCTTTTGTCAGGAGTTTGTCTCGAGTGCCCAGCTTCATTAGGAGGTGACAAAAGCTGGGATTGCAATGAATGTGGCACTTCAATGCATGCACCAGGCCATTTTTATGTTTTACATAATTAGATGTAAAAATCAGATGCTGAAACTCTGATTGAAAGCAGCACTTTGACAAACCCAAACAGTGCAGGGACTCAAGAACAGGCTTGAAGCCAAACACGTTCTGCATTGTACTGAGGCTTCAGAGAGGCCCCTCCACATTCAGTTAACTGGGGAAGGATCCCTGACTGCACACAGCGGAGTTTGTTAGGCTCTCTGTGCCATTCCTTAGGGAAATACCTGCCTTGCAAATTCTACTGAGAATCAAAAGTCTCTAAACCCACAGTTTTTACACCCCCATCCCCTCAGGTGCCTCTGCCACGTGGCCTTGGCTGCAGCAATGGCGATGGGAAAGGGTCTAACAATTCCCTGGGTGATTTCAGAGCTCTTCTCAGGAGTCTGGGAAAACTAATGACTCCCCCGAAGCCCCACAGACAAAACTCACTACTAAAGCCCAACTAATGAAATTTTAGCTAAAAAACGCCTCCTTAGCAGCAGGCAGAGGGATGAGAGAATAAACCTGAGGAAATGAAAAATTAGTGAAAATATTCTAAGGAGGACCAATACTCCCAGCCAATTCTCCTTGGCAGAGCTCTCTGCCGTGCTCTGGAGCAGGAGGAGACCCAGCCGAGCCCCAGCTGGGGGAGCACTGCCCTCACACCTGGCAGGATCAAAAATAAACACCCCAAAAGCTGCAGTGGGATTACAAACCTGAGCATTTGTGGCTGGGAATAAACAAGGAGACATGAGCACTTCCCTTGTGGAAGTTCTGAGCCAAAGGAAGTTTTGTTTCCTGAATGCTCTGGTGGTTTGGTTTTCTTTTCCAATCATGAAGAAAATCACAGTAGTAATTAATACATATAGTAGTAATTAACGTTTACTCAAGATGTCTATTCCGATTTATTTTTAATGCTTGTGTTTACAACTGACTTCGAAGCATCACTCCCAACTGAGACTGTAGCCAAGCAGTGAGCAGTACAAATGCTGTGTTTGGGTTGCTATTACATATTTATGGTATTGAATGTGATGAGTAATTTCAGACTGGAGATTATCCATGCAAAACAGTATCTTGAAACGTGTGTTCTTGAGTAACCAGCAGATTATTTCCATGCTATTGTGGAGCATTTCCAGGCTGGCACGCAGAACAATCCCAGCCAACAGTGAAATTCACCCTCAATTTCTGCACATTTCATACCTGCAGTGGAGAGAGGGAATCAAGGCAATGCACGCAGCAATCTTTCAGTGTTTTTCATCCAGAATGGCATCTGAGGGAAATGCGGCCCCTGTGTTTTAGCAAGATCTGTGGCCCTACTTTAGGCCCTGCTCTGCTTGTGGGTGGTGCCTGCTGGCATGGACAGGGATCCCTGCTCCCACTGCTCCCAGCGGGGCTGGAAGAGCTGAGTAAGGAGAGTGATCAGGAGGGGGCTTTGCCTTGGGACAGTGGGTGGTTGTCCCAAAGAACTCAGTGGATGGGGCCTTGCATTATTTTAGAGCTGCGGCACTTTTATTCCCGGCTGAACATGAATGAATAGCAGCAATGAGGGCTCAGTTTACTATGCTAAATAGAAAAAAAGATTGGTTTTCACTTGAATATATTTCATACATAATATGATATTAGAATGCGATTCATTCCAAATTCCATAATCTTTTTTTTTTTTCAATAAAAGGCATTTTTCAAAAGTAACAGTTTCCACTACAAGCAGTTGCACTCAAATTCTTGATATGGGAGTGGGAGTCTACAGAAATCACAGAATTCCTTGTGTTACTGAAACATTATCTAATTATCTGTGCATTACAAACACTGTTATTGAGGTTCCAGTGCTTTTTACAGAAATTCTGATCAAAACCACTAAAAACTGATTATAGTTATGGTGTGTTTTATCATTAAAATATCATTAGAAAAACCAATCTTTTTCTTGCAAGTGTCTTCATAAAACTAATTTCTAAAACCACGTGAAGACAGCTGTATTCACTGTGTGGTATTTGCTTACACCATTACGGAAATGCTTTATGTTGCTGATGGTGCACTTACCTTTTCATGGTAGCAGCTCCAACCCCTCCAAACCCGTGCAAGGAATTTTGGAAGGAGCCAGCAGAGGGACCCCTTCTGTTAAAAATTCAAAATCATCCAAAACCCAGCCCTTGAATCCAAACCCACAAAGGTTTCATTTAGGAATAGGCCCAGACAGTGTCTAAAGTAGTAAGAGCACATGAAGTAACAATATTTCTGACACAGGACAGTGAGGTTTTAAACAAGATAATACATTCTCTCTTTGTGTTTGTACATGTCCAATAAGAGTGGTGATATTTTCAGTTTACCATTCAATTACGTAATATTGAGGCTGACTGGTACCCATCTGGCAAAATGCGCCAGGATTGGAGTTAAGAAAATGATCTGACTGTATTTCATGTTGTGACCTGAGAGTAAATAGGAAACAGGGCTATGGCAGGAGCAGAAACTCCTCTCACAACCGGTCCCCTCCTTCTTTAAACCCCTGCCTTGCTCAGAGTTGAACAGGGTGTTTAATTCCATCGGAATTTGGCCGTATGAGAGCAATCCCAGGCTGCAGAGAATGTCCGAGTTCAGAGAGCACCGACAGGGTTGGAGCTGGAGCCTGCGGATGAGTGGTGCTGGAATACATCAGTTTGGGAAGCGTGGGTCTGCAGCAAACACTTGCTACCTGCACCCTTAATTGGAGGGAAATTTGACCAGGGAGTGAGTGTGTCTTCTGCAATTGTTGCCATGGCAGCTTAGCCAGACATGCTGTTGTGGAAACAATTAATTTGTCACATTGCAGGGACTTGGTGTTTTATAACCTTCTGGTTTTTATTCCTCGATTCTGTGAACTCCCAGAATATTATTTCTAGTCAAAAATGGTAGCACCTTTGTAACCAATGGTTATTCACTCTGCAATGTGGCAGCCCCCGTGCTTCTAGAACGTTTATTGTAAAAAAAATAATGTAAGCGATGAAATTCTGGAAATGCAAAGTCAGAAGAGAGCTTATTGTGCCGTGTGTTTCCCAGGGTTTACAATGTTCTAAAACTCGAATTACACGTGAAAGGCTCCATGGGCCATCCCACAGCTCTGCTTTTACATTGAGAATGAAAAGTAAATCAGGTTCCAACCACTACAGGTTTAACCCGGTCCTGTTTCCTGGGTGTGGAACTCAGTAAGGTTTGGAGGCTCAAAAGAGCTTTGAGGAAAGCTATCCTGTTTTCTAACCGCTATCAATGTTTCATAGGTGTCTTATTTACCCAGCAAAATGTCACCTGGAATCTGCAGACCCCTCACCGTTACAGGTGTGCCTCTTGTGCAGGCAGACAAAATTTGCAATCCAATAACTCACGGTGATAGCACAGAGAACTGGCAGCAGGTGTATCTTTGAACCTATTTATTAATTATGATACAAAAAATTAATTTTTATCAACGTAAGAGTGATATTAGAATAATAGCAAGACACAAGGAAGCCATTTCCTGCATTCAACACAAGACTTTCACTGTGCCCTTTGTCTAAAAATTTATCCCCTTCCTCTCCAGGCTGTTTCGAAGCTTCGTTCCTTCCCTGCCTGCAATTCTCTCCCACTCCCTTGTGTCATCTTAATAACTCAAGTCTTCCTTCAAACATTCTTACACTTGCATGGCCTTGCAGAATAAAGTGATTGTCAGCAGAAAGGGATCCTATTTTTTCAAATTTTCATCATTTTTGATGGACATGTAAAAATTTACCTAGTGTTAAAAAAATCACTCAGGGAAATAAGTTTTTGATTATCTCTGCCAAGGTGATGGAGACATTTATAAATGTATCAGAATAGCAACATGGGAAATAACAGGACACAATTTGCACAGAATTATTTTATGACAGGACAGTTCTGATAATTTGCTGAGATAAAATTTTCATTTCGTGTTTTAACAAGAGACAACCTAAACATTAAAAATACATGCTCTTCTCTATTCACAGATTATCTCGAGCCCTCTCTTCCACATTCCTAATAATTTGTGGCTTCTCCTGTTCCCAAGCACTGCCAGAAAGAAAAGAAATCCTGTTGTATTTGCCAATTTATACAGAGGAATTCTTTCCCCAGTGTGCTGATCGGGATCACGCTGAAGGCAGATGGCAGATGCTAATTCCTGACACGCTGAGAGTTTTTGACCAGCGTGCAGGGAAGGAATACAATAACTTGTAAGTTGGTCTGAAAAACTCAGAAGATGACCAGAATGTGCTGGGCAGAAAGCATATGGTCAGCAAAACTCCAAAGAAATGAACAGGTTTGTGGTTATTTTATCTGACTTCTCAAATCTGCCTGCGTGGGGCACTTCTGCAGAGGCTTCTTCATACGTGTATAAAATAATGTGTAAGAAATTGAGAAGCTGAGAATCCTCAATCAGTATCTCTGTACGTCACTATCTATGTACACTGTATATATAATGATATATTTTAGAATCTCCACCCACGTTTCCAATTCTCGAAGCCTTACAACACTGTCATAGTAAGAGCAGCTAAATTCTTGGCATTTTGGGATTACAGAAACTCCTCACTAGTAATTTAAATATGTGTGACATTCCTGGAGTGCAGAGTTAAAGAGACAGGGAGGAAAATCTAAATTCAGAACTATAGGTCCATTAAAATCCTCCTCATTTTTGAAAGGTTAGGGTCTGAGTGCACTTCAGCGCACGGGTGTGCTCGGAGAACGCATCCAACCCAGCGCTTCCCGTAGCACAGGTGTAACAAATTTACTTTCCAACACGTTTAAGTGTGGAACTTCTCCCTGTGCATTATCTCTACTACAAGGCTGCTCCTGCTACACAGCGTTGGCACCAGAACTCCACTTTCTGTCTCTCAGCAGCAGGTGGCTTCCTTCCTCTGATGCTCAAATTCAAGAGTTTAGTCCTACAAGACACCAAAGATTTAAACAAATGGCCTTTCTGAATGAATAAAATTTACCTTACTGAGCAAATAAAAGAGTATTTGAATAAATTATTAATAATGGGGAAAAATGGAGTGGAGAAAAGATGAAATCTCTCCGTTTGTTTCTTAGAGAAGTCAGTTGGAATGCATTGTGTCATCACAATAAAAACCCCAGAAAGTGGGAAATCACCAAAATAA
>VZRN01000634.1:4725458-4761768 GCA_013397935.1 Dasyornis broadbenti | reverse complement strand
TTTTTTTTTTTTTGTAGTGTCAATCCGTATTGATGTTAAAGTTTGTGCAGGATTATCTACACTACACTACTCTGGATCTAATGGAAAAACAGTTTTGGAGCACTCAGCTGGCGAGATGAGCTTGCTATAAATTATTTTCAAAGGTATTGCTTGGCTTTTTAAAAATTTATTTCAATGGCGTTCCTTTTTCCCCAAAGCAATGTCAACTCTTGCCTTACATAACTTTTATTTAATTCAAAATCAATAAAACGATACTCATATAACCTTGGCATTCAAAAATGACATTTCTCCTTTGTTTTTACAGTGCACACAGCAAACAAAAATCGATGTTTTATCTTTCCACACTTGAATAAAAAGGATAATAAAGCAGCAGGCGCACAGTGCTACGTGATATTGATTATGGAGTCTCTCAAGATAAATTACTAAGATTTAAAAATTATTCTTGGTAAGCCAGCACCACATATTGTTTCTATCATTTTTCACCAGATTTTGAGGGAACACGGGCCTCAGTACATGAGCTAAAATACATTGCACTGGGTGTAATTCTTTGTGAAACTCTGCAATGAAAAATGTACCCAAGGAGCACATTTCAAAGTGAATATGTTTCATATTTTTTTCTGTAGGGGAAAATGGTTCCAGTTTTATGATCAAATTAATTGATGACTCCAATACTCCCGCAATACATGGATAAACATCTCGAACAGATTAGCATTTGCCTGCACGTTTTAGCAAAAGAGACATTTAGGACAAGATAAAGGTTACTCTGTAGGCATTCCTTCATTTTTAGAAAGAAATGGCTTTTCAAGGTAGGCCTTTATGGTGAATGTTATAGTACAGGCCAGATCTACCTTAGTGCTATTTATAAACCATGTTTTGAAAAGAAAATTAAGATAAGAAATTTTTATGTGCCAGCTGAAAGGGCAACCTTTTATATGTCATCTTGAAAGGATTGCTTTAACAGATTTTTAAATTTAAAGTTAATTCCAACATGAATGTGTCTCCCTTTGCAACTTTATTTTCACAGTAAAACTCTCATGAACCATTAGCTGCCACTGAAACGTGCATGAAAAAACCTGAATCTTAACTGTTATAACTGAAAAGTTATTAAATCTTTGACTCAGAGGAAAATGGGCCTAAACAGAGAAAGGTTTTAACAGGCTGGAAGTGGTATATTGCTGAATATTATTCCGTAAAATAAATGAAAGCTGCTATCAAACAGCCTGACCGTAGCTCACCTTGGTGTGCTCTCTGGTGTCCTACAATTCTGATCTCCCACCAACACCTGGGCATCGAAACCTCAATGTTGTAGCTTCATCTTGCTCCTCCAAGGATGTTCTTAGCTCACAAAACCCCCTCGAAATCTGGCTCTAACTCTCCAGAATTGGTACTTCTTAGCTTTGCAATTATCCCGCAGGAAATACTCCTGTAATTTCAAGGAGACTTTTGATTTCTGGAGAAATTTTCTGGAACGATTTTTGAAATAATTCTATTTAGAGACTGGGAAATGTCCTGGAACCCCAAGTGCCACACAGGGAGCAGGCAGGACAGAAATGTTGTTCAGCAGCAGAAAGTGAAGGCCTCAGGAAATGGTCCCTGGCAAAGGCGTTGTTTAACGTGGATGCTGAGGGAAATTCAGCGGAAAACATTTATCAGAAACTTCCGTCCGGAGAGGAGGTATGGTGCAGGGGAAAATGCAAATATTACTCAGCAGACCAAGGGCAAAGGAAATAGGAAATGGGCTTGAGAGTTCTCTGAAATAATCTGTCACTGAAATGTGAGAAAACAGCCCCGTGTGCTGCCTGTTCTATTATTTTAGAGCCTTCCACAAGTCAAGATCCTTTCGCAGAATTGTGCCGTTATCTGAAAGTCGGCTCCCTCCAATTCCAACTTCTCAAAGGTAGGATAAAAGCTTAATTTGAGTCTTATCTTGACACGTCATTTGCATGTTTATTATTTGAGCCTTTGGAGTAACTCATAGGAAAACCATGAGCTTATCACGGAAACAATCCATCTCAGCAATGCTGTAACCGTTGGCTTTGGGGCTTTCTAGAGCCGAGGATTCGGCCAAAATCTTGTAGGAATCTCCGAGGGACAGAGCACACCTCTGCCAGGGCTGGGGCACGGGGTGGAGCAGAGCTTTGGGGAGCCAGGAAACCTCCTCCTCGTGTGCAACATTGAATGTGTGCAGGGATAGGAAAAGAGATTGGGCTCTGAACTCTGCATCTCTAACCTTGAAAGACTTGGCTCTACTGGCACTAAATCTCAAGGATGCCTTCATTACAGGTAACAAAGGTGCTTGGATGACTGAGGACAAAGTAGATGCTTATTAAAATGTGATTATTGATGTTTTTATAATAACAATGTTGCTCAAATGAACAGAACTGTAAGTCCTTAAAGAGAGGGATACACAAACAATCCTTCCTTCGGCCGTATCTTTTATTCTCCACATTGATTTAAAAACCCCAAACAACTTTCTCAAAGGTAAAGAAAATAATATTAGAAATCATAACTGCTGCAATTAGTGTTGCATTGTCTTTTGAATTCCAGTATCCTTGAGTTCTTATTCAATAAAATATTACTGAAATTGCAGTAATTCCCCAGGTTTGACAGATGCTTTCTGGGCTTATCTGAAAACAGCAGGAAAGAGAGAGAAGTGCGTTACATGGAATATTCCCACTGTTCGATTCCAGATACCAATAAGATGAAACAATACTCAATAGGTGCTTCAGCAGAAACGAGAGGCCCCTCCAGGGGGTGATTTAGGACAACCAAATTAGAGCCGTTGTGGTGAATGGCACTCGGAAGGCTCGTGAAGCCAGGCAAAGCGAATGTGTCCTACAGTGGATGGTATCAAGAGTATATGAAAAAACGCAAGCCAGGAAGAAGAAGTACAGGAGGAAAATAATCAGCATGATTGCAATCTTGCCCTCAACTGGGTGCTTGTCTTTGTGTCTCTGCTCTCCTGTCTCCATTGTTCACTCTCCGTACCTTTTCCCTCACACAACTTTCTGTTTTAAACTACAGCACCTTGTGTTCCTCACCACTTCCTTAATTTATAAGGTAGATAAATAAATGATTTCATCAAAAAGGATTCAGCTAGATAGTGTACTCACATGCCTTGGTGCTTACATCATTTCTGAAGCAGGCTTTAGTTCATTGTAAATGAGCAGAGGAAGTGGATCTTACAAAGCGTCTCCTCAGTGAGGAAAAAACAGTTTAAAGGTCCCTCATTCATAAAGCTTGAGAACAAGAATGGTAAAATGAGCATGGCTGATGCAGAGAAAATTGACAGTAAAATAGTGAGAATGCAACAGAACTGAAGAGCAGGGCACAAGTGCAGAAGCAATTTCAACCTGGATTGGCTGAAAGAGAAAAGGACAAAGAAATGACACAGATGAGTTGGGAGATGTGATCACATCAGAAAGCGTTAAGATATTGTTTTTATTTCTGCAAACCATTGTGCTTCCCTCTGCAGCCCTGGCAGGCCTGCGAGAGTTCCAGCTGCGCGTGGCTGGAGCTCCGGGCACGCGGTGACCGCAGCAGGTGCGGATGCTCCGCGCGGGGCTGGGCGCTGCTGGGCGCTCCACACACCCCGAGCAGCTCAGGAGCAGAGCTGAGCCCCACAGCCCTGCCCCTGCACAGCCTGGGGCTGCCCAGAGCCCTGCACACCGGCCGCTCCCCCAGCTCCTGTTCCTTTGGAGGGAAAGCCGAGTGCTCTGCGGAGCAGGGCGGTTCCTCCCGGCTGGGAGCAGGATGCAGGCACACGGCTGGAGTGGGGAGACACCGCCTCCAGGGCTGCTCCGGAGCTCACATTCAGCGAGCTATGCCAACACGTGTCACAGCTCTGGAGAATGAAAGGGATGAATGAAAAGGATGCTGAAGTTAGTTTTACACTGTGCTTTTTGTTTTTATTAGATCGGTCAGATGGCTTGGCAGCGAAGAAGGAGTTAAAATAAGGAGAAGCTGTACACATGAAGAAAATAATTCAGTTCCTTCCAAGTTTCATGACTTTTCTATATAATTGGATAGTTCCATCCTCCGTTAAGTACTGGGTATGTTAAAGCTCTGTAGGCAGTCATGACAGCTGACTGTACATCCGCCCGCATGAAGGGACACATCAGACTCAGGGAGATTTCTTTAGGAGAGTTCATTTCCAAAACCTCCACCACCTTGCTGGCAGCATCAACAAAAAGCGCTGCTCTTGCCTAAATTGCTTATGCAGTAGAGCTGATCCCCATTGGAGCACATTTGGAGAATAAGTTTGGGAACATCACAGAGATGGGGAAGTTAATATTCCTCTTGCTCTTCCTGTAAATATTGCATGGATATCTAGAAGGTTTAGATTCAATTGCAAGAACAACCTGTCTGGTTATTTTAATTTTTTTTTTTTTTAAGCATGTCATGATTTCTGCTATTAAGTGCTGGTAGACATATTGTGCCATCTACTGAAAAACAGGCAATATATTTATTCCTTTTTAACGCTAGGATCAGGAGATTGAGCTACTTTTGTTAAAACCTGAACAATTTCACACTGCTACAAGAACATATCGCCTTTACTCACTCTGTCAAAAACTACCAATGAAAAAATACCCCTCAGACAACTCTGCATAGAGCAAGATAATGCATCCTTTAATGTACGATTTTAACAAACCATGTCTAATAAGTATTCTGGACTCACAGGAGCATACTCTGGGGCAGGAAAACAAGAACCAATAACTTGAGGAATTGACCATTTTCCATTCGGAAACTGCTTGTTAACGCAGTTACAGCCCGGCAAAGGAGGGTTCCTTGACACTCTGTCTCTTCTGATGAGACAGAATTGATTCCAGGCTATATGTGGTCAAATATACTCTATAAACACTGAAGATAAAAATAGGCAGTGATGCCAGGATATGTGAAGCAACTGAATCCACAAATGTCCATTTTAGAGATCAAAAACCAACTTACTCCTGGGGCACAGAAAAGGAGAGTCATCCATATCTAATGCATGCACACATATTTGATAATATATAGCTATAATGAAATTATTATGAATTTAGAAATTATTTTTAAAAGTTTGCAGTACCTACTTGGCCACAGAACACACCTGGATAAAGCAATCCCTGTGGCCACGACGTGTTCAGCAGCAGCACTCCACAGCTTGATGCAATGAGGCTTCAAGTCAACCAGATAAGGCAGGATTTAATTACTTGACTGCAACATCAAAAACAAAACTGCACCATTTGAAGTGTGTAACATTTGAAGGTTCTGCTCAGAAAAGGATCAGGACTGTCTGCTTCTGTTTCACTTAAGAAAAGATGAAGTCTTTACATAAAACCTTGTTTACTACATGTTGGATAATTAGCTTGTCAAATATTAAGACAGTGTCAGTTCTGTTCCATTAGCTAGCTGAAGATACTAAAAACTACATGGAAAATGTCCAAGGAACAATAATATCAAGGAACAGCATCCCCTGGAGGAGTTTTGGTGGTGTTTTTTTTCCTCTCTCTCACTGCATATCCTTTGCAGAGAATTTTTAGACAGAAAGGTCCCCAAATTTAGCCCACAGACGGCAGTGTAAACACCCAGAAGGGGAGATCAGCTCCATCGAAGTCTGCATGTCATATTCTATTTGCAACCCGACCCAAGTGTGTGATGATTGGTGGAACATGATGTGGATGAGGCTCAGTGGGCAAGGTCAGTGGGATGGAAGAGCTGGCATCGCTCTCCTTCGCCTCCCTCAGTACATGGACTCACATCTGCCACAGCAGCCGAGTCTGCCCCGCGCTGCCGCCGTTCCCTGTATGCAAATGCAACTTAGCACCTTCTCTCAAACACTCTGGAGTGTTCACCACAAATAACTGCACTAAAAATAACCTGCAAAAATATGCACCAGAAAAGAAAGCAGGATCTTAAGGCAGCCGTCTGCTTGGTTCTGGTGAAATTCTAGGAATTCTGGAATAGCTGACGCACTCTCTGAACTGAGCCCTGGGATGGTTTCACTCTGTAGCCCCGTTTAAAGATGGCTGCATCAATACAAATAAAATCAGTAAATAAAGCATGATTAAAGATTCCGACATTTTTAAGGCTCTTTGCAAACTTTGCTGTTAAACAACACCAATATTCCTAAGTGAGTGGATTCAAAAGTCGCTGAGGAAGGGATAAACTCCATTAACTGCAGCAGTTCTGTGGGTCCTGTTTCTTGGGGTAAACCTGGATTGTCACAGTCTGTTTAATGGGTCTTTGCAATTAGATGTGTAACAGTTTAGAATCACAGAATAATTCAGGCTGGGAGCATCCTCTGGACGTCCCAGCCCATCCAGGCCATCTTTCCTGTTGGAGGCAGGGTCAGCTATGAAATGATAGTTAAACTTACCTTTTAATGAAATAAGATATACAAAGACTTATAAAATAACAGCAGGAAGATGATGCTCCAATAAATACTTCCGTATCAGATTTTCATTTAGTAACATTTCATAATCATTGGCACACATTTATCAAAATTATGTACAAGAATGTTGTCAGCATAAGAACTGGGGACCAAAATTCTACCTGGTTTGCAGTCTTTTAGAGGAACCAATGTGGGATCATACGAGGAATGGACTCCTGTGTCTGTTTATGACTGATCCAGACTCGTAGCCACTGGGTCTAGTTTAGCAATAATGGAGAGACCAGCTCTGAAATACCACCCTTTGGATGGGGGCTGAGAAGGCTGATAGCCGTTTCTAGCAGAGGGAAATGTTCTCGCTGGTTTTTGAACTACCTCAGACCATGCATTTGGGGGAGCAAAGCAGTTTGTGACTCCCACAGACAGCCTGGCCCACGAGGACTTGGTGTGGCTTTACTGTCTGACAGGGTTAGGAACACCAGTGCCTCCCAGAGCCAGCCAAATCCAAAGAGAAAAGCAAACTGCAATGCAGATAATATTTCAGCTTTTAGTTTAAGGGATTGAAGGACTTTAGCTTTATAAAAATGCTTTTTAAAAAAATTAAATACTGAAATCTGTAATTACAATTCCCATACTCTCTTTCAGTTCCAATTTTTGCTTTTTTCCCCCCTGTGCCTACTGTTCATGCTGTCAACACTTGTCTGGTTCATTTCAGTGTCTGAGAACTCTTAGAATTACAAAATAAATGTACTGTATCGAAAAGCTTGAGACATGAAGCCTTGTATAACAGCTTGTATTACACTCCATCAAAATGGGAAAGAATATGTGACACCGTTATCAGCCTGTGAGAGCTGATATCGCACACAGGAAGTCTCCAGAGACACCAGGAGTGGATTGAAGCCTCTCCTGTAATCCAGCGAGCAAAGTGTGTGCTGCAGGTCAGAAACAGGGCAGAGATGATGGTGCAGAGCAGAGCAGAAAACCCACAGCAGATAAATAATCCATGGTGGCTGTAAGGACTTTTGCACCTGTGAGGAGAAACCCTGCAAGGAATTTGAAATATGATTAGATCCTGTCCTAATTTCCATTCTTGTTTTGGAAGGCACAATGAAAAAGTATCTTTTAAAAAATTAGAAGTTTTTCCATGTGTCACTTTTGAGTGTTGATTGATCCCTCTGTCAATGTCACCAAGGTGCTTTTCCATTTTATGTACATGACTGTTGAGTGGGGCTCGGGTTAAACTCGTTCCAGTGCCTTGCGGGGTGAAGATCATAATGATCAAGCTCTTTATTTCTTTTCCCCTAACTAATTAAACTGCTTCCTTTTCCTCAGCATCCTGCTAACTGCTCTTCTTTCAGCCTTTACACAAATTCCCGGCACTGCACTGGCTCAGAACCTTGTCATCCCCAGTCCCTCAGGACATCTCTTCCCTGGGCTCGCCTGCCTGTAGCGCTGTCACCCCTTTGCAGTTACTGCCTCTCTCTGCTTTCCTGCCTCGTTCTCTCTATCAGCCCTGCCCAATCCTTCCTCCTTTCCTTCCTGCTCCTCGGTGGGAACAAGCAGCTTGCAGAGGAGCGGAGCCAGGACAGAAACTCCAGGTTTTCTGCACCTTTGACAGTTTTACAGACCCCTGACCGTGGTAAAGCATTTGGTGTGGCTGAAGTGAACGCGGAGTGATCGGCAATGAGCTGTGAACTGTGACAGTCCTGGAGATAGAACACCGTAAAGTTGAACAGAGGTAGAAAAGACAGAAGAAGTAATTCTTACATAACCCTAGAATTTGTCTGGAGGTTTTTTTGCCAAGCATGGTTTCAGTACTTTTTCAGAAATTCTGTTCTTTGCTGACAGCAATATTTTTATCGTTTGGAGCACAGCATTTATTATTCATCTTTTACTCAGTTATTCTGAGTTAGTTATTATTATTATGAGTTATTCTAAGTTATTCATGTTTGGATGTTTATTCATCTCGTGTGGATTAGAGTCTTTCACTAAGTGTTAATTAAGAATTTGAATATATCACTTAGTTTCCTAAGCAGATATCCAGCACAAAACCTCTACTAAAGAAAGAAAAATCTGCCTGGTTTGAAAGAACAGCAGATCAAAGCTGCCTGAGAAAAGGAATGGTGTCTTGCAAGAGAACTAGGATTGCTTTCCAGAGGCCAGTCTTAATCCTTTCATATAATATTCATACATGGAAGTAAACTCAGGTCACGCTTCAAATAACTTATTTCAGAAATTAAGTTCTGAAGTCTAACTTGAGTATTTGTCTAAAAATAGTAAACATGTGACTGCAAAAAGCTTAAAGCTGAATTCCTTTAAATCCTAATGCATTTTGGAGTATTATTTGAGAAGGTCAGAAAAAAGGCCACGAAAATGGATTCAGTATTGCAGATATAGTTTGATGACAGATATTTTTTAATATACCAACTTCAAATAATTTTGAATGTGACTTTAATGCACTGGAAAAGCTGTCCACAGGTTGGGATCCATACCTGTGCAAAGGACAGGAGCTCATTTATTTGGTGACAAACATCTTCAAGGCTTACAAGTAACGACAGAACTGGAACTGGACACAACTGGTATAACTGGAAAACACAGGACATAAAACTGCTGTCTCTCCATTTCCATTTCTGGTAACATAAAATCTCCTCCTAGATGTGGGATCAAATACGTAAGACACGCCATGATGTAACCTCCCAAAGTCACTAAGTGCTTTAACAGCAAGTTAGGAACAGCTATCCCTGGATCCTGGATAACTATTCCCATCCTAAAATTGTTCTGTGAAGCCATCAGCTCTATGCATTCAAAGTCAGACAAAAGTTACAGCAATTGAAAAATGATAAAAATATAGCTGAGTTTTCTTATTCACCAAAAGACAGAAGTAGAAGGAGTCTATTTTATTTGAAATTTACTTCCTTGTTATAACTTAGTGTTTGGAAAAATCTTCACAAAGAAGATTTAAGTCCTGTATTGCTTAAATAGACACTGAGAATGATTTTTCTGGTATCTCTTACTGAATTGCTGAAAGAGAATTATCTTCCAAGAGGAATCAAACAGTCAGAGGCCTTATTTGAAAATCTAAGAAATAAGAAGTCAGTCATTTAAGGAACCATTTTCTCTCCATGTAAACATCTCAGTGGTGCTTCTTTCAAATCTATTTTGTTTGAAGAAGTATTTCCTAGATAAGAAATAATTACTTGTCTTTCATCTGTTTGGTTCATCTGCTCCCTCAGTTAATTTCTCCTTCAGCATTTTAATTGACTGCCAGTACTGTTCCTGCTGAGGGAAGTGTTGAGTAACAATAGATTTATAGGTGTTAGAACTGCATTTTATGAGGGACCAATGGGTTGGTTATCAGGATTATTCTGTAACAGGAAAAGAGCTAGGTTATGTTTAAAGGGATTTGTTCAGTTCAGAAAACTCATTGTTTAGAAACAAAAAAATTAATGTCGTTGTGAGACCCAGGGCAGACCCAGGAAACGGCAGCACATTTGTGAAAGCATTCCTGGGCCCCATGGTTCCCATCTGCCCATCCCATCCCATCCCATCCCATCCCATCCCATCCCATCCCATCCCATCCCATCCCATCCCTGCCCACATCCTCCTTGGCACAGGGTGTGAGGCATTGACACATCAACAACCTAAACCTCATCCTGGACCTTGGGCCCCTTTTCCCCAAAATCCTGCTCCTGCCTGTGTGTTTGGGCAGGGTTTCTGTGCCTCCCCCAGCCTGGGCTGTTTCTGAGGCCGAACAATCGCGTGTCTCTCTCAGCAGCTCCTGTTCTTTGTGCTTCTTGCCGTTGTTGTTGCCCAGGCTCCCTGTCCCTAAAGGCTCCACAACAGCTTCCTGACAGCTTCTTTGGGTGAATTTGCTACTTCCTCCTTTTCTAAGCAGCTTTGTAGAGTTATTTCGGAGCTGCTTGCCCTGATTTGCAATACAGACACTTCAAACTAGAAGGTTTCATCAGGCAGCCTGCAGCAGGCCTTACACAGCAAAGCACAAACCTGGCAAACATCTCCTCCACAACCCGGTGTGCACTGTTCACCTTTGAACTTGGAATTGTTCCCTCACCCTTGTGGATCTGGGCTCAATCAATGCCGGCCCATAGGCCCATGAGACAAAGGCCCACAGACAGACCCAGAGCGGGAATAAAAACTATTTATCAGAGAGCAAAAAACCTCTTCCCTGGACCATGTTTTTGTCACCTTTCCATTTGGGTACGAAAAAATCCGAAAACTCATTGTGTGGCTGGGAAAGGGCATGGCAAGCACCATAATGAGTCCTGTGAGCCCAGGACTGCTGGGAGCAAGAATGGGAATTGGTTCTGATTGGAAATTTAAAATATTTCTTGAACAAGGTCCATACAAAAATTTTCCATTTGAAAACACGAGTCCTGCAAGCCAGGGAGCTCCAAACCCTATTCCCCTCTAAAGAATCTAATGACAGCAGTAACCGCAATTATCATCCTGCAGTCGGCTGAACTTGGATCTCTTTGCAGCACAGAACAGATAAACGGCTTGCAACAGCAACGTTATTTCTAAAACCCCTTCCTAATTTACATAAAGAAATTAATATTCTGAAAGAATAGTCCCTGGTGTATTGGTGGGAATATAATTAACAAAATCAAGACAGTATTTTACACAAGTATTTGTTTTGATAAACAACAAAATGTGCTGAAGACAATTTTTGGGAATAAACTGGTATTTGTTTTTTTATGGATGGCATGAGTTGGCCTGAAACTTGATTTTCATTCAGGATTTTAATTACAGCCATGGCAACAAATGCTTGCAAATTCTGACAATAGCTCTTCAGTTTTCTAGTCTTAATCACTCTTCCCTCACTGTGGGGAATATATTTTAAAAAGTATTTATTGCTTAAGCAGCAATTCACCGAATAGCACAGGACATCCATCAGAAAGATCAATAAAAGGGCCTAAGGGGTTTGACCAAGGCTGACTAGCATATAAACCACAGATGATGCTCAGAACCTAAACTAAAAACCAAATGTAAGTTAAAAACCTCTCAGGGTAAAACTACTGCCTCTCAAATCCTATCTGCCTTTAGCTCCATGGGGGATCAATGGGTTTCTGTCCCTGAAAAGCAACAAAAGGCTCTCATTTTCTCAGACAAACCCACAGAAATGTGTCACAGCCATGACTCTTTTCAGGTCCCTTAAAGGTCTTTCTTGGCATCTATAAAGATAATAATTTTCATTACTGTTCTTCTACATTAAAAACTGCTGAAGTTTAACAGTCTCTACTTACAGTACATTCATAATTAATTTTCTACCACTTGATACATTTTAACTGTGCTTACAGCACTAATCTTTGAACTCAGCTGAAAGGCACAAAAAATAACAGGAATTCTTCCATTGGTACTCCAGGCTATTCCATTTGCCATCCTTCTGCTTCATTTGGGTTTGCTGGCTGGAACAATGTCATTGTAACTAGAAAATGAAATATAAAGGCTATTTCTGAAGTCACGGAGGGAAGCATTTAAAACTAAAGAAACCTGTGATATTTCCTTCGCTGTGTTTTGTGGGTTTTCTAAAGTTACATACAACTCATTTCTTGCTCTATTATGTGTTCTTGAGGTTGTGCATAAATCCTTATACTCGATCTAAATTGTTTTCCCCCAGAGTGTGCATTTATAAGATGTACATGTCTTACACCCAGGGGTTTCAGAACTACAAGCTCCATTTTTTTATACAAGAATTCAACATGTGTTTGGTTTTATTTTTTTGGTTGTTAAACCAATAACTGCACAGAAAAATCTGGTGTGAGTTCCTCTTTTCACTCCATAAATTCAGTCTGAAATTAGATAGAAATGTAAGACTTGCTCGTCCCCTTGTGTTCTTTCACTGTTTCGTTTCTCTTGTGCTCGCCTGGTTATAGATTTTGTATTGAGGTGCACCCAGCACTGAGGGCCTGCAGAGCTGGGTGTGCCCTGAGGGTGGGTACTGGGGTGGCACCAAAGCTTTCTTCTCTCAGTGACCACCACCAGATATCAGGAATCCTGCAACAGCAGGGCAAACACAGCTGAACATCCCCAGAGCTACAGGCTACAGAGAGGTTGTTTGGTTTTGGTGGTTTTTTGCTTTTTTTTTTTTTTTTTTTTTTTTTTTTTTTTTGCGGCAGGGGGTTGTAGTTTGTACATTTTCATGAGCTTATAATCATAACCCAGAATCTTGCTCCTGGGCGGTAACACACAACCCAGAGCCCATCATTCCACCAGTGCATCATTTGACATTTCTCTGTACTGAGTCTCAGGGGCCTTTTTATTGCCCACTTACGGAACTTTGCTGACTTTTTGTTCAAACCTACACTGCTGCACTGCCAGGCCCTGACTGTGCTCATCTGCTGCTCGGCCTCATCAGGAAATGTTAACAACTTGCAATTCAAATCCTTTTCCCACATGTTCTAAATGTGCTGGACAGCAAAGTTCCAACCTCCAGGCCTTATGTAACTCTACTAATAAATTCCCTCAAGGTCGGACGTGAGCTTGCACTCCCTACCCCATTTTGCACTTTAGCCAATTATTTTTCCTCTTGCGTACCTTCCTTCTTATCACATCTCACAAGAGGATGTGCAGACCAGGAAATATCGTGGTGAGACGCTTGCAAACAGGCAGCAGGAGCTGTAAACACAGAGGTCCAATAATTATTGGTGCTTGTGTGCACACTTAACGTATGGATAAAATGAGTGATCAATCCGAAACTGCGATGCGTGACAGATGAGAGCAGATAAGAAACAGGGGAAAGGAAGAGCTGTAGCCTGGCTCCTCTGCTTATTGAGCAAAGGGAAGGCTTTCAGTGCTGCTCATCAGTCACACTTGAATTCTTCTCACCTCGGATGCAACATCAGATAAATGTATTTCCATAGCAAATCCAATCTTGAATCAGATCACGCTGTTTAAAAAAAAAAAGAAAAAGCCTACCTAGGCCTTTCCTTGGAACATATTCTGGAAAGGACTGCCGTATCTGAGCACATGTTTTAATGACAGTTAATGCTGACAACTAGATACCTTTTAGGACTACAAAGAGAGCTGTTTTCAGTGCTGTGATGCCACAGATGGGACTAAAGGCTGTATTAATTCACTACCAAGTGATTTTGGGAGCATCTTAGAACAGCAAAACCCAACTGGAATTGGTTTTTTCCGGGGTGTTTGAGAAAGTTGAGCTGTTCCACTCCTAGGGGGTAACATTCATTATTTCTTTTCCAGCTTTGTCCCTTACTCTCTACTGACATTTCCATGAGCAGTCAACAGCAACTAAAAACTTCCTTTTTAAGGCACCTTTCCTAAACATCAGTGTCAATTTCTATTTAGACATTTGTTTTGAAGAAATCATTAGCATTTGTGGTTTTACCCCAAATGATATTATTTGTATTTAAAAATGTCAAAACTTCGATAAGGAATCCATGCTCTGTAATTAGAGCTTTTCTAAGATGTCAGTACCCATCAGTGCTTCAGCAAAGACAGACTGGTGCAGTTAGCACAGTTCAAAGTGAGAGTGCTTTTGCTACCATTTGATTATTTCAAAAGTCTCCTTTGTTAATATTCTCTGTTTCTATGTTAATATTCTCTGGCTTGGAGACTCAAATTAAGTACGTAAACAAGAACCATATTCTCCGTTTGCCCTTTGACTTTCCTGTGAACAGGGTTAAGTTCTAATAGCTGAATTTTCAGGAAAAACTGATGGTTAGGGCTTTTAGCTTTAATGTGAAGCCATTCTTGCTGAGCTATAAAACCTGCTGCTTCTACCTACAACCCGTGTTTAATTCCTGTGCCTTTCAGTCAGTTCTCACGCCTCGTATGTGCAAATGAGTGCAGCTCACACATGTAATGGAATTAACGTGAAACCCTCATCAAACAGAAAGCTGCCTTTAGTCAGGCTTCAGAAGAGAGCCCTCGCTAGAGCTGCAGGCAGCCAGTCGAACACTGAAGTACCCGAGTTTTCACCCAAAGTGCTGTTTTCTCACGCATCTGAAACTCAGAATTCTCCACCACATCGCAAGATGTCTGACACGGATCTACCCAAGCCCTTCTCTCACACTGTGAACCCCATTTATAATCTTTTCATTTTAATTTAAAACCTGCTCCTGAAGAAAAAACCTCGCCTTTTATCATGGCAGTTTTGCTGTGACTGTGATGTTTCCCTCACCATTTCTTATAGAAACTGGGTAACCTAAAGGTGCTTCGTAATGAACAGGAGCTCGGTGCAACCCTTCTCCAGGCTTTCCAACAAGGCGACACTGAAAGACTTTAATTCTGAGTTGTATAAAATTGTCTTCTTTACTGAGCTCCAAGGTATGAAACAGTTCGTGTTTTGACAGCTTATTTAACAGGCTTTGCTGACTTCACAGGCGCTTTTATCTTTGGCCATGAAGCAAAGCAACCGGGACAAGCAGCTCCAGAAGGGAGGAAGGGGCTGAAATAATGAAATAAGAAATAGTAATGATTCACATGCTATAAGAAGAAAGGAAAAAAAAGCTATTTTCTAATGAAAAAAAAAAGTAATTTCAGGTTTATGCTTCACTTTCCCTTCTGCAACAGCTGTGACATTCAATGCAATTTGCTCCAAACTCCTGTTATTCAAGGCACATGCCATGACTGTGTCCCAATTTTCCTGTCTAATTAAACAGAAACAGCTCTCTGAGTCATATCCAAGGAGGCACTGCAGTCCTGTTAACACACCCTCCCACACATGGTGGAAAGGCTTTCACTCTAAAATAGCCTTTAATCGATTTGCACGTGGCCAAACCCCTCACAGCCCTGCCTGCATTTTGTAGAGGATCCCCTTTAACCCTTCAGTCTTTCACACAAGAAGAGCAACCTTGAACGTTTTCTTTCATGGGAAGGTTTGTGCTCAGTACATGAATTAAACAGGAGATTTAGGAGTTTGAAGGGAAATCAGAACAGGACTTGAGCAGGAACAGGAGTCTAGAACTAAATTAATCCACAAAGTCTGTTTCCACTGTACAGGCATCAGAATCAAAGAAAACGTTATTATAAGTCGGGGTAAACATGGAGCTGTGTCCAGCAGGGAAGCAGTTCTGAGGCCTTTTCCAACCTTGATGATTTCTATGATTCTAAATGTTCATTAACTGTACTTAAATTAGCAAAGTGGGATGGAATGAGACTTTGAAGGTGTTTACATGATGTAATATAATGATATTTCCACGCTGTATAATTGCAGAAAATCTAGAAGAGGTTGAATCATAGATCAACTTGAAAAGCATATGTTGACCTTTCACAGCTAATCAATTCCTTTTAAAAAATAATAGATTTTTCTTAAACTAAGAATAAAGGTCTCACACAAAAGGACTGAATCAAAGTTTGACAACATGGTAGGTTCATGCAAATAGCACAGAAAAATGAAGGATATCAGAATCCAAAGCTTTACTTCAATTTGCATCTTTTGTGCAATTTCCACATGAAACGTTCAGTTCCACTGAACAGAGCCAAGACTTGCTCATTAAGTACTTTCAGGTATGAGAAACTTGGGAAATAACTGAGACTATTATGAAAGATTACAATGAAATAATGTGGGATCTTTCATATTCCTGAGCATCACTGTTCAAATCCCGCTGCTGCCTTTGTCATATGCGACACGAGGTTTATAACCAACTTGTATACAAATGTGAATTAGAAATGTCTGGGAAGTCTGAAGAACAGGAAGGGTTTAGTGAGCTGTGACAAGCACTCTGCTAAGCCACGTGTCCTTTTCCTGGCATGGCTTACTCCCGGGATTTATTCTGCTGCAGCTCCAGGAGGATCCCTGATGTGGATCCAATGTGGACCCTGCTCGTGCACTGGAGGCTGAGTTCAGCTGTAACTTGAACAGCCCCATGCAGCTATTCCAGGCTGTAAATGGGCCTGATATGCCTTAAAAACATTTTTGGAGAGGTACAAAATATCCACGCCAATCTGATAAGAAATACCTTTGGCAGTGCCCAGTTCTGTTTCCCATGAAAAGCTCATTTACAGGAAGCATCATCCACAGGACTAACAGAGTCATTTACAGCCAGCTGAGCTCCCTAACTTGCCTGTCACCACCGAGAACGAGAGCTGAAATGTGCTGGACACGTCCCAACAGCTCCGTGCTGACTCAAACAGAGACTTATTCCTATTTACCAAAGTTAAAGACATTCTTCCAACTCAGATTTTCAAGCCTGACCTGGTCAATATCTTGTCAATGCCTTGCACACTTCGATCATTTTTGTATCACCTGTCCATTTTAATGTTTGCCTTGATGGCATTGAATTTCTTTACTGTGCAAAAGGCATTCCCTTGAGTAGTCCCATGAGTATTAATTACTCACCTCACTAATTTCAGTGGAGATAGAAATCGGACAGCTGCCAGATCCCAAGCCCTGCCTACAATTAACTCAACCCGTGGAAAAGATGTTAAATGCTGCACTACTGCCTGAAAGTTCTCAGCAGCCAAACCCACGTGTGCTCACTGTGCCCAGCCGTTTGTACGGGAGGCTTTTCAAAACAAAGATCAAAACTCATCGAAGAGACTACAAATGCCAGCAGTTAATTCATATATTTCTGTCTTTTTCTCCCCAAAGCGTGGACATGGAGGTGAGGAGGACAGAGGGAGCCGCAGTAGCTGCCCCTCCTCGCAGCACATCCCAGCCATGGACATTGTCTGCCTGCTGGGTGGTGTGGCCCACAGGAACCAGAAAGCTTTGCAGTTAACAACTGCCCACATTCTGTAAAAAAAAAACCAAAAAAAAAATCCTTCCCAAACCACGAAAACCCCCTCCTCTACCCCTCCAAAAACCCCTAACTAATATTTTTGGGGGTATAAAGAAACTTACAATTTCAATTCTAATCACAAAATCACACACATTTATAGATCACATCTACATTTGGGTGCAAAAATATTTAGGAAGAAAGCAAAGAAGACAAAGAGTGCAAAAGAGGCCCACTAAGTTTCAAAGCATCGTGGGCTGTAAGCTTTGGCACATTCCCTGCTTTTAAACTCATTTTCTCATCAGGGCAGCAGCACTTTGAGCCGTGTCATTCAGAGACATCTGAATTAACAGAACAATGGATGTGTCATTGCTGTCTAACAGGTTAAGAGACTTACTGGCCAAACCAAAACTCATGGAGTTCTTGCACGGAGAGAAAAAAGAACCAATTTAATGATCATGTCTGGAAAACTTGAAAATACCACTATATTTTTCCCACTTTCCATACTGCAGATATCCCTCCACAGACACACTTAATTGCCTGGAACAATTCTACTTGGCTTCAGTGACTTTCTAATTTGTCATAACCACCTCACGAGCTGTTGAGGAGACAGACTCTTCCTCATAGTGCCAAAACAATCCTATGAAATATGGTTTGCTTTAATTAAAGGATAATTAATGCCTTGAATTTTAATTATTTCGGCTGTGATCTGGAGATGAAAATATTCTTCTGCCAGCATAACACATCTAATAGGAAATGGACACGCTTTGTATTAATTCCCACTCTATACCAGCTTCAGGAATGAGTTCCTTCGATTGAACAGGCAGAACCTGGGGAAAAAGGTAACTCACAAACCTACAGCTTTCCTGCCTGTCAGAATGTAGATGTAGTCGTTGAAAATGGAATTCATTAATTCTATGTGGCTTGCAAAAATCAAACTGAAATCTGTTTTCTGAATGCTAAAGACTATCAGAGATTCCCCCTTTATCTAGAGGTGTGACTTGCAAAAAAACATTTCATGGTTAACAGGGAAGGAATGTTGAGCGACACATTGACATCAAAATATTTTTGGTAAACGTACATGTTTTAAATTTTAATTCTGTTCTGGAGAGACTTGAGAAGAAAAAAAAAAAATCCCTACTGAAATAACACAGGGCTCTTCCTCTTTAGAGCAGTGATTCCGTGGCAAATCACTTGGAAAATATCACTGATCACAGAAATTGTTAAGAGCACTGATAATTTGTTTTTTGTCAAATGGGCCACGGCTAACATTTGATTTAGTACTGCTGGCCAAAATTTACCAGGTGGCAGGATGCTGGAGCCAGGGGAGAAAAGCCCAGCTCTTACAAGTTCACCATTAGGCACCCTCAGTGTTTCTCCTTTCTGAGCTTGCTAACTGTTGCTCCTTTGGGAAGGAAAACCCCACATGTTTCAAACACACAAACAGAATAAATTGAATAGCGAGTCGCAGACAAGAAACAAATAAATTAATAAAAACAATCTAAGGTCTCTCAAGGGCACCACCAGTTTTCTGCTGGTGCAGAAGAACTTTCAGTTTAGTTTGCAGATTCTTGGAGTTTGAGATGCTCAGTCCTTTACAGGACTGTGAAAGAGAGTTTTAGGTGGACTAACTAATTCAGGGTTTTTTATTAGCCAAATTTCACGGCTCAAAATGTATTTTGTGAATGTGAAAATATGGTATTTCTATCACTGAAAATGAATATGGAGTATATAAAGGATTTATAACCCAGTCTCCTTTGTACTGAATCAATGATCGAAGAAAAGATGCTGTTGGTGCCAGCATCTGCCTTCCTTTCTTCTCCTACCTTTGTTTCCATTTATACCTCCTTGGGATTCCTTCCCTTCCTCCCAGAGGAGCTCTGAACAACCAAACCTGAAGTGAATTCAAACAGTGACTCTAAACATTAATTCCCCCAGGTTTAGAAAGAAATACCAATAGATGCCAAAAACTCTTACACATTCAGAAAAACAGAGCTGCAAACATATGCAGTAACATATGCCTTGAAATGAACAGTATAGTTATTTTAAATATTGAAATGTTTTTAATTTTTGAAGACAGGAAAACAGCTGAACTAGTAGCAGCATCATTAAAAATCTGGCAGTCGAAGTTTTCAAATGTTAAATATTAAAATGTCTTACAAATGCATCAAATACAGACCGAACATAACCCAGCTGTAATTGACATTTACCCCAGATTACCTCCTGACTTTAACAGCAGATTTTCTGATAGGTATTGAATAAATGTATGAATTGCAAAAGTAATTGCAATATCCTTGGGCATTTGCTTTAAAACATTAATTTATTCCAATAATGAAATGCAAATGTTGCCCCAAGACTCAATCCACCTGCCGGAGTGTGCGAGAGGAGAGATCCCCTCAGCCTTTCTCTCCTCTAAAAGCTGCTATTGCACCCCAAGAGCCTCCTGTGTCACACCCAGCCCAGCCCCTCAGCAGGGAGAACTCCATCGTGTTGCTCCAGAAATGAGGAATGGAACGCGTCAAACTGCCCATGACCACAGGACTCGGCTCCCTGTTCGTGATCCCATGGGAAGGGGGACAGGATTCCAAGGGTTTCGCTCAGCCCCGATGCAGGAAAAGCTCTTTTCTCCTTGGCAATTCCTGAGATGCCCTTTCCTCTCCCTCTGTCCAGCCGTGCCCAGGGTGGAGATCCAGAGCTACTGAGACTCCTAGAGGATCTGAAACAGGGAATTTGAGAGGATCAAAAGACTGAAGGGGTTATATTGCACTTTACCAAACATGCATTCAACTTATGCTGAATTTGGCAGGCTTGTATCTGCAACTCCATTATTTTTCCATGTATTCCTGTGCATGATAATCCCCACGAAGACAAAGACCTCTCTCTCAGGAGAGGCTCAAGGAAGAGAAGCTTAGCACGGATTGTTGCCCGCCCTCGGATCCCCAGCTGCCCAGGGGAGCAAGCAGGATCCGTAAATCCAGTCTCCTAACAAGCACAAACAAACATTTCTCGTGGAACAGCTTGTGGCTGGCAGGTGAGGCACCTCAGCTGTGCAGCAAACAGCCCGTTTGGAAAACTGTTCTCAAAAAGGGGGAAAAACAAACAAAAAAGGCAGAGCAGAGCGGAGCAGAGCAGAGCAGAGCAGAGCAGAGCGGAGCGGAGCAGAGCAGAGCAGAGCGGAGCAGAGCAGAGAGATTTATCCCGTGCCAGCCCTCGGCTTCTGTTCCAGCTGCCTCCTCCAGTGCAAGGAGCCTGGCTGGGGGAGCTGGGGATGCCCTGGATGCTGGGCAGCAGCTCCGGCTCTGCTGTGAGCGCTCCCTCCCTCCCTGCCGGGAATGCTGCGGGATGGAGGAGCTGTCCCTGGGAGCTCTGGCAGCCCGTGCTGGTGCCTGGCCAAATCCAGGGCACCTCGCAGGAGACTGGAGCTTCCAGCAGCTCAAAATCCTGCAGCACCAGAGGGGATTGAGCTCCTCTCTGAGCTCTGAGCAGAGCTGAGGTGTAGCTCTGTTCCTCGGGGCTACATCAAGTTTTATTTTCAGTGTCTTCCAGAACACAATTTAAAAACCCCAAAACAATAAAACCTTTTCCTCCAGTTTTTATTTTTCTTACGGAAGGATCTAAACCTAAAACTACATCAAACATATCTGCTGTTCTATAACTCAGAGAAAATATTCCAATTTTTGCAACAAGTGCTCATCACTAAGGTTTGTAGCATCTCTATAGCAGAAGTAAATTCAGAATGAACTTTGGGTGGAATTCACATTTCATTTGTTTAAAAGTGTTTAAAAATGTGAAATCCAATGAAATTTGCTCTCTCTTGTACTGCTGCAATACCATCCCATCAAAAAGTCAACATTTTGTTTGAATTTCTGCTAAAGAGCACCTACAATCCAACAGGGATTCTGCAGTAATTCCACTCTGGTGTCTCCTCTGGCCCAGTCTCAGCTACAGAGCCCAACACTCTCTCAGCCTTAGGCTGTGATCTCAGAGTAGGCTTGAAAGACAAATTCCCAACCCTTTCCTCCACCTACAGATCACCCACAGTTACTTTAAAATAGGGAAATACATATATAAACATATTGGAAACTATGTATGTTATGTATAATTATTAATACACACATTATATAATAGACATGATATATATATACATCTTTCAACTTGTAAGGTGTAGAATAGAAAATTCCTGTCATGAGGGGTGTGGTATTTTATTAAACAGCACCACTATTAAATAGATCATGAGAGAAATAACAAGGAATTTGTGTAAATATGAAGCTAACCTTTATCATTTCATACCACCAAATGGAAAAAAATAATTCAACTAAAAAAATAAATTTTTTTTTGCTTGTTGCCAGGAAGAAAATGTTATTGGAAGCGTCAATGCTTGTGGCAAATGGTATCAGTCATCATTAATTTGACTAAAACTGTCAGTTTAGCATTGTTTGACAGGCATTTCTAGTTGGGGCTTATTTTCTGAGAACATTTTGACAAGTGTATCACAGTACAAGTATTTCGAAATACAAAGAAACAGTTTTGGAGGCAGTCGGGTGATGCAGAGCACAGAGGTGTTTGGGTTAACTCCTCAGAAGTCTGGAGAGCAGGATGCCAAAACCGAGATAAATATTTCCCGAGCAGTAACAAACATCCACACAGAAAACAGTCCTCACGTTTTGCAGTGTGAGGACATGAGCACAAGAAATGTAATTCATTCTCAATTTTTAGGGTTTTTCTTTTGTTGAGCACCGTGCTTGTTTGTGAAAAAAATGTCAGAATGAACAGATGATACTGAGGACTGTGGATATTAAAAGTTGGCTGGAGTGAGGCTGCTCCAGTGCGAGCAGCTGGTGGGTTTTACAAACAGAGCTCAGCAGCAGCAGCGCAGGGGTGGCACTCCCAGAACATCCAGGCCTGCCTGGCCCCTGAGAGACGAGCCCTGGTGCGCTTCCTTAGGGCCAGCCCTTCCCAGACCCAGCCAGATCCCTGCCCAGCGCCGGGGAAGGAAGATGACGGCATGCTGAGCTCCCAGGCTGCTCCAGGACGAAATGCAAGAACCATCCTTGACTGGAAGGGTCTGTGAGCCGCCTCCGCGTGCCAGAGCACGGCCACGGTTTAGCCGGGAGGATGGAAATTCACCATCAAACTGGGAGCATTCGTTCACCTTCTCAAGGGAAAACGCTTCCCCACTCTTTTTCCCAGATCGCTGCTGGTATTCTGCAGTCCCAGGTTATTTTTGGCAGGGCCTGCTGGGCTGTTCCAGGACAGAACACGGAACAGCCCCTAAGGTTGCCTTTAGCATTCAACTGGGGATGAAGTGGCAGGAGGTTCAGGAACACAGCCTCAGATAATGGGTTGCCGTGGCAACATTCCTGCCTGCTGCCAAATTCTGGAGCTCAAGTTTAAAAGCTCATCTCAAACCAAAGTCCTTTTCCAAAGCATCTCTAAGGTCTTATTAAAAAAAAAAACAAAAAACCCCAAATACACCACCATATTCCTCTTTAAAAAAAAAAAAAAAAAAAAAAAAGTTTTATTTGNNNAAAAAAAAAAAAAAAAAATCCGTCCCACATAAAAGGAGGCAGTCCTTGAGTCCTTGCTCTGGATTTTACTTCCAGAGCCGTTATTCCAGCTCTTCTGACCTCAGTGGTGGCTTCTCTTATACTGAAATGCTGTATTTCCACTATGAATTTGCCTGGCTTAAAATCAAGCATGCAATATTTATATACTTGCACTCAAGCATGTGGGAGATAAGAATGCCGTTTCTTAGGCAAGCAGCAGAGTTTAAAAGGCACTTCTGTTACTGTGGGTTTTCAAAAGCACCTTTGGGCACTGCCCTGTGCCCCTGTGAGCCTCAGCAGAACTCACAGCAGAAGTTTCCCAATAACTGCATTTTGCCCTGGAAGTTCTGCAAGAGCAGGAGAAAGAGTTGCCCTAATTTTATGAAATTTAGGGCACTGTGAAAAAACCCTAGACCTATCAAACAGGTTTTATTAATACAGAAGGTGATGCAGAAAGGAGTGAAATTTATAACGGAGCTTGAATGTCGCTCACAAACTGCAGCGATGGCACAATTTGATCGTTATCTTCCAATTCTCAGAGCCTTTGATTTGGGTTTCCAATTCCCAGCTCTAAGTTCTCAATAGATAAAAACTAAATTACCATGAAAAAAAAAACCCCAACAACCTGCAACAACTCAAACATCCTATTGCATTGGGAGAGAATGCCAGGAAATACAGTGTATAAAGGGCTTTTTCCCAAGGAATGTCAATCTCTTTCCACTCAGTCTTCACAAACGATCCACACTTAGGACCAGCTAAAAATGAGAGACGCAGCTTCACAATGGCTGGCGCTGCAGATAAGAAACATCCTCAGCACCTTCCAGAGCCCACTCAGCGATGATTTCCATGGATCTCTCCCGGGGTTCACTGCCAAGCAGGTGCAGCTGGCACGGCAGCAGCGGAGCAGAACTTCTCTCCACAGACTGTGCCTTGCACATCTCACGTGTCCCTGCCTGGAGCAGAATTCCTGTGTCTCACCTTTGCACTGCTCAGCACTCGGTGGATCCTCCAGCCCAGCCCAGCATCATGCCCTTGTTGTTATAAATTCAGTTTATAAAGGGTGAAATCCTAGGAAGTACAAGGAGGTTGCCTTTAGCAATTTCATGTTGGGGCATGTAAAGCTTTCCCCAAAAGTTTTAGATCGCTGAGATCTGTTTGCTACGAAAGCAACATAATGGGGAAAAAAATCATCAGGCACATCAGGTCTGGTTGATTCGTGCATGAGGTACCATTCAGATTACCTGACAAAGTATTTCAAACAAGTATCTTGGCAAAAGACCTCATTCTAGGTGGTTCATTATAAAAACAACATCAATTAAGAGCAGAATAATTGCTTTGTTTAATCTCTTTCTGCACTAAGCGCGTGCATTATTACTGTACGTACTTTCCTAAAGCAAACAATCTCCTTCATGGGCCATTAAAAACTGTTTTTAACTACTTGAATCATAAAGCTCCCCGGTTCTCAGTGTGCCGTGCTTTACACGGGGGTCTTGTTTGTGCTTCCTGCAATTCCGTGTCTGCACATCTGCAGATGCCAACAGCACAGCGGGAGCCGGGGGGGAAGCTCACGGATAACGTTCCACACGCACAAGCAGCACAACAGAGGACTTTTAAAGACGCTTGGTTTGCAGTCATTTGAAGACATGACCCTGTCTTTAAAACCTCTGTGAGTACTTTAGGCTCTCGGAAATCCCAGTGACAGAGCGGTGCTCGCAGGTTTCAGTGGTTCCTGGAAGATTTTGAGCATGGAAGAATTTTGTGGATTTAGAGAAGGGAAGAAACGTCTTTGAGACATTTGGCTCTGCCACTCGTGGCTTCCTTTCTCCATCCCTCCTCCTCCTCTCAGCTGTGCTGGGTTTCCAGGGCCTTGGGGGAAGAGTTTGTGTCTGGTTGAGCCCTGGGATGCTCAGAACAGTGAGGTTTTAGGAGCGGATTGCCAGGACAAAGGAAGTTGTGGTTATTATCTACCTGAACCAGTTCAGCAGTTCATGAAAACACACAAAATCTTTGAGTTTCTGCTCTCACTCAGCTCAGACTGACTTTAAATCAGGGTGTTTTGTGTTTTCCTTTGGCATCAGCCATTTCTGAAAGCACACCCGCAGCCTGACAAGCCGCACAACATTCTGCCATTTCATTAAAAAAATTCTGAACGTGTGTTTTTATGAGGGGAGATATTTACCCAGATGAATTAATTGGCAACAAGATTTTCTGAAATACAAAACTCTACTTAGGCAAAAAAAAAGTCAAAGTAAAGCAATGCACAATTCCTTGAGTTCCTAATTTTAAGACTAAAATTTAAGTAGCTTAAAAGTGGTACTAAACTGTTCTGGTCCATGGCATTATTTTGCAGTACATCAAACATCCTGCCCTAAAACCTCTCCCCTGGGGTCACCCTCCCCATGCCCAGAGTGTGCTGATGAGACAGAAATGTTGCTCTGCTCTCTTTTGAGGTATTTTTCTGCTCAGGGGTGTATCCAGGCTGGGTTTTGGTTACCCAGGGAAACAGCAAGGAGAATTGGCTGTGGCCTGTGAGGCTGGGTTGGGAGCACGGACACTTCTTGGAATAGTCGATATATTTTCTGTCCCTTCCTCCTGGGTGACTCTCAGAAGGACATGGACAATGGTCAGGCCAAATCAATTACTGAGATAATCAGCTCTCTGGTCTCTGCTTGAAAGAGAGAAGAGTCACAGAGAGCATAAAGTTAATTTATATATGGCAAAGCAAAGACAGGGGAATATTGCTTTTCTAAGAAATTATTTAAAGATTTCTGAAGAGGCTCTTAGAGCTTTGGATCAAAGATAATGAAAAAATACCCAGCACATATTCTCATTGTAACTTCTAGACCAATGCTGTGGCATTTGCATCAGAAAAATCCCAATTTTTCAACAGATTGTCTTTGCTTACGAGGAGTTGAATTATTTCTTATCTGCAGCTGCACACACTCACAGATCTGATTTTGTACTGGTCCAAGGAGACAAGTGAGACATTGAAATCTACCCCAAATACCTTCAAACATCAGGAAATATCTCATTGCCTTGGCTTTTACGGCTGATCAAACAGAGCAAATTGCAGTCTGTAGTTGTTGAACACAAACTTATTCCTCTCCACCCAAAAGTGCATTCACAAGTGTAAGTAATGAAAGCTGCACCCCAAGTTAGCCAAGGAAGCACTCAGGGCTCTGCAGCACAGCTCCAGTAGCACAAATAGTCACTTGAAACTGTGTATTTCTGACAACTTAATTTACTCTACAACATCTGCAAGCTGACAGCCCGTGCCATGTCATTAAGAAATAGATGCTTGGCAAGATTTATGTGTTGGGGAGAACCCACGGAAACCTAATAGGTTTTTGACAGCACTGAAGAATTGAACAAACTTAATGACTCTACTGGTGGATCATAGAATTTCCTGACTAAGGGTGGTTTTTTTTTTTTAAGTTTTTAAATTATGTTTATTTGCTTTAAAACCAAGCAATTCAGGGAGACCCAAAATCAAAATGCCACTATTTGTATTAGATAGGCTATTAATGGAACTTTATGGATTACAGAATACAACTCAGAAATTTCCACCTAGCTGGGTTCCCATCCCGCTGCTAAATTAAAGAGGTGGGAAATGTGCCTTCAGCCTAGGGGTAAATAATTGAGGGAAAAATAGCGAAACTGGCTTTGAGGAAAACCAGGAAGAGAGAGAAAATAAAGAATGAAATATTAATAACAATATTAAAGCCTCGAGCTAAAACAAAATAGAGTAGGGAGAAGCTTTAGATATGCTATGGAATTCAGCACTGAATTCTTTATAGGAATGACAGCACGTCAGAGCACAGGGGAAAAAAAAAAACTTTAGTTTGGAGTTCAAGAAAGTGGGTCTGTTGATACAAAAGCTGTCTCTTTTGCAGGGAAATGGATGATCTATTTCAGGTACTTTAAAGATCACTGAAGAGAACATCACGTAAGGACAATTTTGCACTGACCTGGACCAGGTGCCCGAGATCTTCCCGTTTCAGATTCTCTCATTAAAAACTGAGATGGCAGCTGTGATCCGTTTTGCATCGTTTTGCACTGCTGACAGTATTTTAAAAAGGCTCCAACAACAACAAAAAAAAATCCCCATCTCCTTCGTCATTTCTCTTTTTCAAAGCATGTTCCTTTGCTCCTTGGGCTGAAGGGGTTCCACACGTGTGCCTTGCAGCCCCCCTGGCAGGGCCCAGGCAGCACTTCAGGCATTTCATTCCCCCTAGGCACAGCCTGTTTGCCTGGCGACAGTTTCAGGTGCCACACAAACCACGAGCAGTGCTTTGAAAAGTCTTCGTTGTGCCCTCCAAACCCTCATCCCTCCTCTGAGAGGCTCAGCTGGGATGTGCCCTGCACTGCAAAGCTGCCTGTGGGTGTTACGGGCTGGTTCACAAAACCTGAGCTGGGCTCAGGCCCAGCAGCAGTTGAGGAGCACTAATTAAAATTATAATTTGCAAAGACCAGTGAAGATCTCTAATTGTGCCTCGTTCCCCCCTTGCTTCCACGCCCTGCTGACACCAGCGATACCACACGTGGGTGGTGTCTGCAAAGGGCTCGAAGACGGGTGGCACAGGGCAAGGCCTCTCTTTAAATCACAGCAGCCCCGAGTTGAACTCCTGGTCCTACATGCTGAGAATTCAAACACTGTATTTGTTCTAAATATATTCTTCTTTGTCCTCTGCAAAGCCAGCCAGGCGAGGGGGCTGCACTTTGGCTCTCAGGGCACCTCTGGCATTAAAGCCTTCCTGGAGTCGCTGCTAACACGTGTAGCCAAAGATGCAGCTTTTTGTGGTTCAGCTCTCAGTCCTGCAAAGCTGATTTGTGCAGATTAAAGAGTCACCTACGTGCTGGCAGTGCTGCAGAAAGTTTTGTGCAGCGTTAATCTAAATATTGACCAAAATAAGATACTTTAATTCAAGAATCCTCCACTTTTGAGCTAGGCAAGAAGGCAACTGGAATTTTGCAAGTTGTGTCAGAAAGAAAATAGTTCCTGTGCTGGTATTAAAAAAGCCAGACAGAATAATCTTCTCCTGTTTATTAAAGCTTCTTGGGCTTTACCAAGTTGGTGAAAAGAAGGTTATTAAAGATCCTGACATATAAGTGATGTGAATCACACCACAGATTTTTGGAATTTCAGTCTTGTTTCCTTTTGAAGATAAAAAATGTGCTATTTTTCAGAGGACTGTATGTTCTGGTAGTCCAGCAGTGCCTTTGCTGGGGCAGGGGCTCGCTGGTGTGTAAGGGAGAGCTCTGCAAGGCAGAATGATCGGCCTGTCACACAGAGGAACAATGAGTGTGCTCCAGCACACAGAGAGCAATTGCAGGGGAAAAAAAATCCACCTCAGTGGAGCAGCAAGCAGCAGTTATTAAGCAAGGAGAGGCAAATAGCTTTTCTTTTCCCACTGCTTTCTCCCATAACATTTTCATTAACATGAGACATAAAATTATGAAATAAAGCACTAAAATAATCAAGTGCTAGCAGTGATTAAAAAGCAATCACATGCCCAAGCCTTTTCTGCCTGTTTCCATGGTTAACTGGATGGTGTGTTTTAGAGCAGAGGAATTTGGGAGTTATATTTTTCCTGTAATCACTAATTCCACATTAGCACCACCACATTTACAGACTCAGTTCTTTAAAGCCAATTGTATTTTACATGAGAATGGTGATAACATCCAATATTCCTAAATGTTCAAGAAAGTGTAAAGCCATCAGGCACTCACTAACAAGAGCAGGAGCGGGAACTTAATTCAGGAAATGAATGCCACACACTGTCACTCCAACTGTGCCAAACACCTCAAGACGTGCTCTAAAGTAAAGTTAAAGCACTTTATAACCCTTGATGTGCACATTGAGACCTCAAAACGATTTGATGCAAACAGCCTTTTAAATTGGCAAGAGCATCTCTCATTTTTGACACCTGCTGACCTGTATTAGTTAGATATTACCAATTTATTTCAGCAGAAGCTTAATTTCTCCTGAAACAGCTTCCTGGTAGCGTATTTGCGACACGATTGAATTTATCACTGCAGAGCTGTCTTTGCAATAGGATTCCTATGGTTAATGTATGCAGCTGCAAGTATTTTCCCTAATCAAAGAGAAAAGGGCCACTTTCCACTGCCAAAGCCCATCAGCGCACGAGCACCCAGCAGTGGTGGGTATTTCTGTCCTGCATCGATTTCCACAGCTCACCAAAGCACCTTGCAGGAAATGGTGCCACTTGACATTATCAGCCAAGAACCACAAATCCCTGCTGAAGCTCAGGGCTGGAGAGTTCCCACCTCCGGCCAAGCAGGATCGACCACCTGCACCTCACTCAAACGCCCCAAACGGAGCCAGGAAACTTCAAAGGGATTGGAAGGTTTTGTCTACAGCTTTTAACACAGAAACTCGGATTTTTCACACCTACACAAGTTCCTCTCACATCATCAGTGTCTGGGGTGGCACAAATCACAGCAAAATTCAGGTTCAAGATGAAGAGAGAAGGAACTGTATCAAGTAAGACTGCTGGTGAAGTTCTGAAAAAAGTTAAACCAGCATAATCTACACTAAAAGTGAGGGGATATTCTCCACCACACCCCTGTCCCAGGCCATAATTGGGTTTTTCAGCCGTTTAATGCTAAATAGTCAGAGTTAATGTGTTGGGTTCTATTCTTCTGTTTCTCTTTAGCAGGCTGTGTATCTCTGGCCCTTTGGGAATCTGTCATTAATAGGCTTTGCCTCAGAATATCGTATATTATACTCAGTAATCTGTATTTTCTGCAGGTTTCACGTCATCCCTCTCTCCCTGAAACTTGCTGTCCCTTGCAAAGATAATCACTAGGCTGTTCAGTACCTTTTTTATTGTTAAAAAATAGATATGAAGATGAAACATATTATATTTTTGTATCAATTCCCCAGTTTTCATCTTATGGTGCAGTACTTACATGTACATCTATTTCTTCCCCCAGAAAATATGAAAAGTCTTACTAAAAATGCCTTACTCACCAAAATAGAAATGCTGAGTCTCTCTAATCTAAAAATTGCAAACATGAAAGAACCAAAGTTTTGGGTGCTTTTTTCCAGGAGAAGAATAGGACTTGAGTGTTTTAAATGTGGCTTTGTGTTTTTATATTCTGGGCCAGTAGCAGAGGGTGAAAGTGCAGCGTCAAGGTGTTTTGGCAGCTGACAGCAACCAGAGCCAGGCTGTACAACACTAGCACTGTGATGTGGATCTGTGTGGCGTTTTGTCAAAGCAAAAATTGAGTTCTTGTGTGCATTTTCGGGTGACACGAGCATGGGGACGGTGTAGCGATGCTGGCAGGCAGCTGCTGACCAGGATATTGGCTCACAGCACCTCTTCAGATGAGCTGTGACTATGGTGCTTTTGAACAGATGGTTTTAAAAAGTGTTCTGTCCCCTGAATTCCTATGGAGTCACAAAGGAGAGATGAACCTCCGGGAAAATTGGTGGGAAAAGTGATGACAACAGGGAGGGAAACTGGAGGTAGGGAAGAGGTTGATGGATTATTGTGCTACCAGACTCCAACAGTAAGAGCCTCAGCTTGTAAACAATGGCTCTGTTCCCTTGTTAATGCCAAGGTGAAGCAGATGCTGTCCCAGAATTCCTCTTGCACTCGTGCAGGGACAACAAAGCAGCTCTGGGAGCCTGGGTGTGCCTGAGCCCAATCAAAGCGTGCGCCGCCAGTCACTGAAGTCATTACGGAGCACGACATGAAACAATTGTCTCGAACCCCTCCAACAGCTGCCCCAGGCTGCTCATTTTCCCAGGAAGAATCAACGAGCTCTCCCACCCCTGAAGGCAGGGATTCAGGGGAGATGCAGGACTACATTTCAAGGGGCCTTTATTGACCCAGAGCACCTTTCATGAGCCTCAGAACACGTTTGCGGGATTAAAACCTAAATACTTCTAAGAACCGTCGCATTCTACAAAGCACAGAAATACAGCTGCCCCCAGGATTCCCATCTCTTGCAATTAAAGGTGCCATTTATTCCTTCTTAAGAGACAACGAACAGGAGCCACATGAAAAATCTTCCCAGAGAAGACTGACCTTGGGCATAAGTCCTTATTCTGTCAAGGCTTTCAGATGGCAAATGACACAGAGCTGCACTGACAAGTGTCACATCTAAATGCTGGGCTCCGTTGAGGCCGTGCCAGATCCTTTCCGTACTCCTTCATATCCAACAGTAATAATTGGGGGTTAAATAGGTGTTATTATTATCACTGAGTGTGCAGAAAATTCAAGTGTTTTCTACAAGAACCGAACTCCCATGATCCTTGGTGGCATCTCCCTTGTCCTTGACAGATCCTTCCCAGCTGGCTGTCAGGTGGATATTTGCTATTCCTTCTTTCACTCCAATATTCTGGTTTCCTTTTGAGGGTGTCAGCGTTGCTCCTGTTTGTCAAGATCTTAGTCAGACTTACTTATAGCAGGCTCATGTCTCACATTCTTTTCCCCTGGATCTTGTAGGAATGCTGTGATCTTTTCCCAGTTTTGGCACAGAGCTTTGTAGGTGGGTTGCAATCTGTAGGAGAGCTCCCAGTTATTTGGGGAAGCAGTTGCGTTTAAACGTGTCAACACCTTCCCTGAAGTGGATCATCTCTCCTGACTCCAGCACTGTGGGACTATGGGAAGTCACTGATTGTCTCAAACTGATTTGTGTTTGTGGGATTCAAAGTTTTCTTGGAAAAAAAAAAAAAAAGTGGAGCTCTCCTGCTGATTTTAAATATAGCTATTTGTTTTGGGTTTTGTCCTGTTCCTTTCCACTTAACTTTGACTCCTATAATGCTGCTCTGCTATGCAGATGTTTCCTGGCCTACCTCTGTCACAAAGGACGGGCTAATGGCAGCTCTTTTAAACGTTCTTTTCAAAACAGGGTAATAAAAGCATTCATCTGCTTGTTCTCTGTGTCTGGCCTGATCTGCAGTGGAAGGGCACGGGCTGAGCACACGAACTGGGTACAGAGCGAACAGTTTTTTACACAGGGCTGGATTTAGTTATCAAAAATCTGTGCACTTGTAAATCCTATTCTGCTGCTTTCCCCCAATGCAAACACTGCAGAGTAAACAATATTGATATCAGTAATTAACTTGACTTTCTAAAAATTGTAACATCATAACAGACACCAAATGTCTTGAAAAAGATGAAAAAACTTTCTTCGCTTTCTGTGCTTACTGTGCTTTTTGGTTGTCTCATTCAGGTCATGCAGATTTTTCCCAGCTGAGTCAGTTACCTGGGATTGAAGAACTCTGCTCCAAAGCTATCCTTGACTTTAATAAAAAATTTCATTTTTCTCTGGTCTGTCTCATATCCAGCAAAGAACTGCTTTATCAGCTTTTGCTGGTAACCTTGCAATACTCCTGCCTTCAGACTCCACAAGTGGTATCTTTCTGGAATTATTCTACAAGAGAGGTGGATGATATCTCTTTTTCTTATTCTTTGCTAGGCTTGTTGAAACAGAGATTTTTCTAACAGTTTTTCCATACATGCACTGAACTACCAGGCTCAGGGTAAAGAGAAAAAGAAAAAAATAATAATTTGCTGTGTCCCTATTGAGAAGAGAATAAACATTACCTAACTGCATGATTATATTCCACTTGCTTAAATTCTCAAAGAAAGAAATTCCTAAGTTATTAACTCGAAAATCCAGACATTCTGAAATGCATTACAAAACTCCTTTCTGTTGGTGTTTTGGTGGCAGACCAAACTTGGGACGGAGCTGTAGCTAAAAGTCAGTTTTGAAGCCTATTTAAAACATGATTTGTGATGAAATCCTCGATTTCTTTTTATAGACAGTTTATGATGAAAACACTTGTATAATTTGCTAAATGAAATGGTGCATTAGGTATTTACACACGTAATCTTTAAATGATTATAAAAACCTATTTAGACTCTTAATACATACAATTCTAATTATCTGCAAGTTCCACATGTTTATATAAAGCTTTCAAATCATTCCCAGTTTCCTGCTGGATGCCATTCTACCATCAGATTTAATGTGTTTTCCTAATGGGAGCAAAGATCTTTCTCAAAATCTCGTATCCATTGACTTGGAGGGTTTCTTGTGGATAAAGATTTCTTTTTCCTCAGACTCCTGGCAAGCCTCCTCTGGGATGAGCAGGTGGCCACCTCCACCCCTGCAGGCAGAGATGGGACCTCTAAGCCCACCCAGTGCCACCCCCGCCATGGCAGGGACACCTCCCACTGCCCCAGGCTGCTCCAAGCCCCAGTGTCCAACCCGGCCTTGGGCACTGCCAGGGATCCAGGGGCAGCCCCAGCTGCTCTGGGCACCTGTGCCAGGGCCTCCCACCCTCGGTGGATCTTACTTTTCCTGAGGAAGGAGATCCCAGCCTCTCCTGGCAGTCTCCTCCCAGCTCTCTGATCACCCTCACAGCCAGAAAGCTTTCCTTCCCGATGCTCACATTTCCCCATGGCCCAGCCCCTGCCTGTTCTCCCCAGCCCTGCCAGAGGCTCCTCTGGAGCAGCCTGGCTCTGTCACCTCTCTCCTCTCCCATCAGGTACCAGAGGCAGCAGGAAAATGCCCCAGAGCCTTTTCTTTGTGAGGTTGAACAAGTCCTGTTGTAGCTGCCTCCCCTCATCCATCAGGTGCTCCAGCTGCCTGACCCTCTTGGTGGCCCTGGCTGGACTTGCTGTGGTCCTAGAAAATCCTGTTCTTTGGAGATTTGCAGCAATGAGGGGGGAAAATGATGCTGTTATGTGGTTATTCATCTCAGTGAGACCAAAGGTCTTAAATTAGGAATAGTAATAAGAGAAAAATCTTCTCTCTTATCTCTTTGCCCATTTAGGAGTTTGAACCCAGTTGGAGATAACACCTAAATGTGAGAGATTTAGAAAGAAATGGCCCAGAAGCAAACACACATTGCATTCAGGGTAAAGGGAGCTAATTTTCTCTCCAGAGGATGGATGTAAATGATGAAAAGCAGGTACATGGCATGAAGCAGCTCCAGGGTTATACAGGTATGGGTCACATACCCACTTGCAATAATTTCAGTTTTGGGTTATCACATCACTTCTGTTGACCTGGGAGAGCACATTGAAATGTAGCCAGAACACTGACAAGCTCTGTAAAAAAATAATCTCCTCATGCCCTACCTGAGACATAGCCTGTGCTGACTCCAGCTGACTTTTTGAGCGACATGGTCTCTTCAGCAAATGTCCAGTTGGACTATTTTGATTTTTTGATTCACTGCATCTGCCAAAACATGCCCTGAGTTAGCAGGAACAGGAGTAATGCACAGGCTGAAGTGCTGTTGGTACATTCCCCAGTAAGATGCAAGGAGTATCCTTTTGATGATATCTCAGAGTACAGGATGAGTTCTGCAAAAGGGATTTAAGGGAAGAAAACCGACAGAAGCTTTGTGACATGGTGAAAAAATATGGATTAAACGTACCGGAGCTGTTGCTAAGAGGAGCTGCCAGAGCTGCTGAGGTCGCTCAATGGCCTGATTAAAGAGCAGCAAAAATCCGTGTTCTCTGTCCACCTCGACAAGATTTCATCATAAATTATTTCATTTACTTGGTGCATGGAGACTCCCTCCCTGAAAGAGACGTCAGCTCGCCATGCAGGCAATCCTGAGGAATATGAAGAGGTACCACTAAGTCTCATTACTTGTGTGAAATTGAAAAAAAAAAACTGAAAAGTCAAGAGACGTTATATTGAATATTATATACTTGTAATGCAAGAAAAAAATACCTGAAACTCTTGTGTCTCCGGGAAGTTTTATATTGTTGTAAAGGGCCATCAGTAAAGTGTGCAAACGTCTTACACTGGTTTTGGATGTACAGCAATCTCTCTTGCTCAGTGCCCAGCCCTTTCACTGATCCACTCCCTCCCTGTAAGTCCTTTACTGTCCCTGAGGTTTGGCAGCAGTTTCTTTAGCTGCTCATATTCTCAGCAAGCCTGAATCGAACCCCTATGAAAGGCACGGACAGGCCTTTATACACCTTTAGACACCTTCTTAGTGGGACTTATTAGAAGCTGAACAAGTTTTCTAGCGTCTCCCTGTTCCCAGAACACATAACAGGAAGTCTTGTCAATGTACACTGAATTGCAGCAGCTCAGCCCAATGTTCTCTACAGCAACAAATATGCATTGGTGTGTCTGTCAAATCTTCCCTCAGCTTCTTCCTTCTGCCTTTTATGGCCAAGTCTTTCACACAGGTTTTCTTTTTGAGCAAGGTCTTTCCCTCTGCAGATCTAGAAAGTAAAATATTTTCCAATTATTTTACTGTTCTTCACTCATCCTGTAAGTTCTCTCACATCATCCAGTCCACGATGCTGCATATCCTCGTTTGAATGCCATGAATAGGACAGGAGATTGAGAGCCCAGCTTAAAACCTGACGATTCCTTAGTCCTGTCCTCTTCTTTTTCTTTTTCTTTTTTTATTTTTAACTGTACTTCACATTTCCCCGTTTGTATTATATGCAGTCCAAAAAGAATAAAAAGGAGATTATATTTGAAGGTTCAACGTCCCGTCATAGAATTTAGGTTAAAAAAAAAAAGAGGAAAAATTCACAGCAACGACAGAGAAAAAAGAAATGAATGTCAGGAGGTCTGAGAGGAGAGGTAAGAAGGTGAGCTGGAGAGGGATACCCTCCTATAGTTCTGAATCCTGTTCTACTGACTTTGTGTTACAGCTGTATCCAGTTCTGCACACTGCTTGCAGTTGGGTAGAGCATCAGTAGCCAGCCAGTCCGTTCATTTATTTTCAATTTGCACATGAAAACATTCTGTGTACATTATTTCAAACCACACAGGGAACAGTTCTCACAGCCCTGCCTGGTAACCAAAGGATGGGAATGAACACATCTCCTCTATTAAATTTGCTGAAAACGTTACAGTGGCCACTATAAAAAANTGGGTGTTTGCACAGGCACTTAGCCAGGAAACTGTGTTTTCCACAGCTCCAGGCGTTCAGGGGGCACATCTCCGATTTTCTTGAGCTCCCTCCCTCCCTTCCTTCTCCCAGCCCTGCCATTCTATTGAGAAATCTTTCTGTAGGTGAGGAAACACAGCCGGTCCTGCCCCATGTCCCCGAGCGCTGCCTCTCCTTCGGGTGAGTGCTACCACACCGAGGCCATGGGGAGGAATTTTACACAGCGAGAGAAACAAATGCAAACCCTTAAGGAAACGCTTGAGCTGCGGGAGAGTTTCGCAGCGATTCGCTCCCAAAAATCCGCCTGAAAGGATCCTCTCTCAGTCTCCTGCGAAACGCTGCGTTGCTAATTAGCAGGCTTGATAGAAACCGCCGTGAGATAGACAGAAATTCTTGTCACTTTATTTGCGTGTGCTTCCCTGCATCTTAAGTTGCGGCTCGGGCTCCCTGAGGATCATGTGAGGCTGGGTTTATATCGGGAGCCGCTGTGGGCTGCGAGGGCGTAAGGCCGGCAGCTGGGGAGTGTTGTGCTCGCTGCTTTCCTGTGCTAAGCTGATTTACTTGTTTAAGGGCTGACCTCATCATCCTGTCAGTATGGATTCCCACCTATACAGCTAACAGCAGCTCGGCATCGCCTGCGAGAGCTCGCAGCGCATTCTTCAGCGCCGACACAGAGAGCTGCCGCTATTTGTTCTTTTGTTGCCTTTTCTTAAGAAGAGGAGTTGAAACAGAAGAGGTAACAAAGAATCCATTTCCTTCCTAAAAGAACAGGCTTTTGTCTTTTTTTTTTTTT
>VZRN01000634.1:4693034-4725415 GCA_013397935.1 Dasyornis broadbenti | reverse complement strand
GTCAGTCTCTGGGAAGAAAGAGTTTGATGTGAAGCAGATCCTGAGGCTCCGCTGGAGGTGGTTCAGCCACCCCTCGCAGGGCTCCGGCGGCTCCGGGGGCTGCCATCAGCAGGAAGGATATGAGCACAGAGGGACTCCGGTGCAGAGCAGGCTCAAGAGCCACTCTCGGGACAGAAATGGGCTGAAGAAAAACAGCAGTCCTGTCCACCACAACATCCTGGCCCCGGTGCCGGGGCCAACCCCGCTGCACCACCGCTCCATCCAAAGCTGGCACCAGCAGAACCTCATCGAGCAGCTGCGGGCGAATGAGGAGATTCCCAAGACCAGCACAGAGGAAAACTCTGGGAAAGAAGATTCAAGTAAAGCCACGCAGGAGCTGCAGATGATCACAGAAGAAAATGCAGATGAATCTGCAGAGAGGTAGGAGTTCTAAAGTCTGCGCGTGGAAAGACAGACTTGTTTCCAAGTTATTCCCTAAATCCATCTTTGTTTCTAGCCAGAGCTCCTTCCTGCATTAATCTCACTTTATGTATGTGCCCACCCACACTCAAACAGAGGGAACACTTTCCCATCAGAGAAATGAACAGAAACATTGTCATGAAATTTTGATCTTTGCTTAAGGTACATCATTCCATAACTCTTCCATAGACAGGAAATCTGCCAGATTGTCAAATTTTCTCTATCAACATTTGCAGCATATTCATTTTTCCTCTTGATTTATTATGTGTGAGTGCAATGGAAAAAGGAGCCTCCTGAAATACTGTCCTCGTTCTGACTTTTCCAATGGGTGCAACTTTGACAAATGGGAGCTGCTGGGGGTGCACGGGCTCTGTGGGTGCCACCGGTCTCTCAAATTCTCACTGCTTTTATTTTACTGTCCTCCTGACAAGTAAAATTAACCTTGAACTTAGTGGAAAGGAAGCATTTTTATTTGCTTTTTTACAGGTTTGTTTTAAATTCCAATACTTTCACAGCTTATTTAATGTATTAAGAACAATTATTTTCTGCCAAGGTCAGGTGAAAAAACATTACAGCTATGAGACCTTAAAGGTGTAAGCACAAAGGAAGAGCTATTTTTAAGTTGTGAATAACAGAGGATACAATATTAATACCACTTATTGATTAAACTTTTTAATGTTTCCTTTTCCAAAACTCATGTCAGTATTTTTAGCTTATACAGCAACATTTTTACCCCACCTTGGTCTCAAATCAAGCATTTCTGATACAATTACTTGCACCATTTGATGAGATTGCCATCAGTCTTTGGGAATCATTTAAATGTATTACATTGCATTTAAATACAAATTTATCTTACTTGGAGTTATAGTCCTTTCAGTAAAACCCAAGCTGACAGCTTGCATATTTTTAGCAGTTATTATTTTTCAAGTTGTGCATCTGCTGTGGGGAACATCTGCAGACCGAACAGAAAAACCGCATTCCAAAATGTCACTTGGGAAAGAGAACTAGGAGCCAATAGGTACCAGACAAAATCATTACAGAATAAAGTCTCTGAGGAGGGACTGTGGGAGTTCAGTGTGCTTACAAGGGCACTGGTTTGGAATGTGTCAGCAGCACACCTTTAGTACAGCATTTCGAATGAGAGTACGAATTTCCTGGGAAAAAGGTAATTTTAGACACGCCTTAGATGGAAAAGAGATTTAATTTGAAGAAAAATAAGGAACACCTATTCATCAAAATAAGATTCTATACCATGTGAAGAAGGAGGTAAAAAAAAGTTCAGTTCAGTTTGGGAGGTAATAAACCACTGTCTTCTAAAATAAGATGTGACATTTTCTCCAGCTATATATAAAGTTTCTGCTAAGACCTCCTGAAGTTTTGTGCCTTCATAGCCGTTCAAATTTAAGTTCTGCTCTTGAGCTGCTTAAATTTGCAGCTTTTAGGATAGTTTTGGGAATGTATGTATCATATCTTGTTATGGTCAAATAAGTGGGGTTTTCAAAGATTTCAGTAAAAGCTTTCATTGCACCTTGTAGGTTAAACTCTATCTTAATGCACGCCTTAAAAAGCTGAACTGGTAAGAAATTGTTTAGAAAGCAATTCATGACTGTGAGTTTCTCTATATTTAAAATTTATTTCAAGAAAGTAAAGCTGACCACCAAAGACACCCTAATGTAGCTCCAATTGCTTAAATAGGTACCAACAGAAATTAAGGAAACACTGTTCCCTTCCCCACCAGCATCCAGCACAGGCCACACGTGACCTGATGCATTAATTGTCTGGGTAGAAATGAAATACTGAGAAGAAATAGAGAAAGAGAGGCAACTTTTATTTACACCTAGGATATAGACATCTATACCTGGATATATTTTTATCTCTTCAAAACAATGTCCCATCTTACACCTTTGAAATCATCCTTTTAAAGCATTTCAGATCTCCTTGTCCTTCGGAAGTGCCAGATAGTCCCAATCAGTGGTAATCAATGGCTCTGCAGGTAATTAACCCATGTGAAAATCAGGCGTTTCCAGGATCCCTGAGCCCATGTTCTCCCTCTGCTAAAGCCACCACAGAAGGAGCTGTGCAGGTGTTGCAGCCAAATTTCACATCCAGCCCTCAGGACACTAAAGACAAATTTGCCTTTTGTACCCTAAAAGCACTGTGCCTGCAAATCAGCTGTCTCTAGTCCAGTGGGTTACCTGTGCCTGGAGAAGTCCCATTTTTAGGTGGATTAAAGCAGGACTCAGCTGAGTGTCGTGTGGGCACCCAGAAGAGTAAAATAGGAGAGATAATCTGGCCAATTCCTCAACAGACTATTAAAGCAGTTTCTACCAAGAGCTTGATGTTTCCCATGAAAAACTTTGGAAACCAAACCAATATTCTGAATTTCTTCAGAAAAACTTGAGCTTCCTCTAGGAACTTAATGCTGTCAGCGATGGACAGAGAGCACCCTGGGGTTTGATGAAATAAGGGGCAGATATTGAGGAGGAAAGGTAAAGTTCAAACAACAGTTCCATTTTGAATACACGATCATCGATACTCTTATTTCTGCTTCCTTCAATCTGCTTTGGCGTTCCTGTCCCCAAATTAAGTAGTGCAACACTTAAATTCAGGGCTTGCTCCTGACTCATATCCCATGACAAGGGGCAAAGTGAATGCGGCTTAAGTGACTAGAAACCCCACGAGTTCTGTCCTAACTAACCAGTTAATGTGTGGTCAATCAATGCATTCTAGGCCAAAAATAAATGGTTTATGGGCACAAGGAAAGCCTCTGGGGACTGTCTGCAACCGTGTTGCTCAGGGAATCTGCTCAGCAGGTACCACACAGCCTTCTAGAAGCATCTAAAGCGAGGGGCCTTGACCTGCTCTGAGATCCTTAATGGAAGTTGCTTCTGTAGTTTGGAAAAAAGATGAACAGTGGACAATATTTATTTACTGACCTAATCTGATTCTCACCAGTCTGCTTCTTGAATGAGGACTGGGCCCTCTTCACAGGTGAAGAACAGAGAAACCAGCTAAAGCCTGAACAGCTACCAAGTTATTTTGTTTATTTGTGCACTGTAATTCCCATTACAGCATTTTCTGGTGTTACTGGGATGATCAGAAAGCTAAACCTGTGGAATGTGGCCATGGCAAGGAGGAGCAAAGACCTTCAGAGATTTCAGGTTTGGCTTAAAGAGGGAGTGAAGAGAGCTCTGAAAGAGCCCATGGGAAATCACCTGTGGATTGCTGCAGCAGCAGCAGGCAGGGCTGGGGGCAGTGAGCACTCGAGCTGGTCAGGACCATCTCCGATCTGCCCTGTCTGGAATCCTTTGAGGCTCAGGCTCCTCTGCCCAGGAAACCTGGAATTATTTCCATTTCTTTCAAAGAAAGGGGTCTGGCAGTGATCCAGAGACGTCAGCACAAACCGGGAGGATTTGGTTGTTTGATTTTCACAGTCAACAGAAGCTTCGCTCTCGTGTGCAACGCATGAACACGCGTGTGCACACACAGGCTGACGGAGCACTGAAGCCTCCTAAAAAGGAGAATTTTGATATTGAATGGCTTCAATGACTTCCCTTAATAAGTTCTGGACTCACAGCTCTTGACCTCCACGAGAGAACCATGCCCAGCATTTATTACCACTGTACCCCGTTACCCCATCCATTCCCGCATGCTGCCAGGTTTCTGATTCCAGGATTGTGCCGTGGCAGGCCATGTGTGCTGCTGAGGTATTTCCCAGTTGCCCAAAGGCAGTTAGATTTCAATAGTAAGTGCAGCATCCATTCATCATTTTTTCTCTTCTGCATTATTTTTTTTCTAATTACATGGCTGAAAAATTGCTGACAAACTCCAGTGTGGGACAAACTCTAGTTTTGCTAAAGATGAATGCTTTCTAATTTCCCATATGAGACAAAATATGCTTCTAATTAATTTTAATAGAATCCTTTGATTGTAATACAAGCAGTCAGTGCTGATGCACATGGAAACAGATCCTTGGGAGAAGCATCCTCCCAAAGGCAATCCTTTTCTGTGGTGGCTATTTTTGATGTACAGCTATGTTGATAGTTTATTTAAGACTTGAAAACTCATTTTTTTTTGGTTTTGTCAGACATATGGAAATAGCTATCAGACAATTTTCCTCACTGTCTCAGACACACACACACACACGTGTACATGACTATTTCAGATGTTATCTCCCATGTGAGGGTTTTCCCTTGAGTTCTGCTTTTAACTCCAGCAGCTGATGACAGCCTTGGCTCACGTTCCAGTGTGAAATAAAGAAAAGAGAAAGGGAAACAGGTGATGAATTTCCTGGAGAGAATAGAACATAGGAGCTATTCTGTGAAACCACTGGTCAAACCATTCTGAGAGGGCTTTAGGCACTGAGAGCAGAGTTCTGGGTATCCAAACAAACAGTGAAGGCCAGGAGTGACTGACAGTGCATCCCAAGGCACAGGGAACGGGGAGGTCTGTGCTGTGCCCTGTGCAGAGAGGATAAAGTGCTGCATTCCGAGGGGCACAGCACGATGCTGTTTCCCTGTCATGGGTGAGAATTCAGTTCCATGAGCCACCTCTGACGCCCAAGGTAAAAGGTTAGAAACGATGATTCCTAATCTCACATCACAGCAGCCTTGATTTTAAAAACAAAACTACTCCAATTTTATTTTCACCAAACCCCCAGCGTTTTGAAAAAAACTTCCAAAAAATCTTAACTTTAACAAGTAAGTGTTTTAGAGGCATGACAAAGACTGCTGGACATCCAGTCAGACAGCTTGCCAATCCTTCTGAGGCAAAGTTGGAGCAGCTCTGTTTAGGTGCTTCCTTGGCTGTCTGCAGTACAGTTTAAGCTCATTATTGCCTAGGTTGTTCCCCTTTGGGTTTGCTCCCCTCATGCTTCTCATTGCCACGCTTTTCTTCCTTACCCACGTTGTTTATGTTTGACCACTGCTGCAAGGCTAAGGAGCTGCAGTTCCTGCAGTCCTTCAGAGCTGCTGCCCCGCCAGCTCCGCTGTTCCGCTGCTGTCCCGCCTGCCTCCAGCAGCTCAGTCTGGGCTTGCAGCTCCGTGGCCAGCCCTGGCTGAGCTCCTGTTGGACTCTGGCAGTTCCAGTGCAGAGCTGCATTTCTTATTTGTCATCCTGACTCCAATCTGTTTCAATATCCTCAGTAGTTGTTTTCCTCCTCTCATCAACATGGTGCTGTCGCTCCTGCCTGCCTTGTGAGTCATGTGAAACTGCTGCCTCTCTACCAGAGTCCTGCTCCCAAACCATCTGCGCGTTTTTGCAGTTATTTGTTCCGAGAACCAGTACTTTGCACAAATAAATTCCATCTTATGTTTACCAGATAATGTCTCCAGTTGGCTGAGTTAGTGTTCAGTTCTGATGTTATTTAATAACCCCAGATTAATGATTTAATATTCAGTTCTGATCCTACCCCACCATACCTGCAGCTCCTCTCAGCTTGGCGCGATCTCCAAGTGGAATATATAATATCAAAGACTTCTCTTTATTTCTTCTTCCCTTCAACTGATTCAGAAAATTTATGAGAACTTATAGAGGAACTTCAGTGCTAAGTTCCTTAGGAGCTCAGTTTGATTCACCTTCCCATTCGTCAGTGAACCATTGATAATTGCTTTAATCGCATGATTCCAAACCAGTTTCACACTTGTTCCAAAGTGGTTTGCTCCAAACAGTCCTTGAGGCTGAACTTGGCACTGTCTGAGACCCTGAAAAACAATACTCTCATGCTAAAGATATAAATGACAACTACTCCTTTGCTGTTCTCCATAATGTTTGGTAAAGCCCAGTAATGGGGCACTTCAGTTTTCTTTGACATGTTGTTCTTGGCAGATTCTTGCTGACTGTTCTCTTTTATTTCTAAGTGCTTAGGAATAATAATTATATTAATTTTACTCTGTATAATTTGGCAAGAAGCAGCCAAGAAAGTTTGGTACCTAAAGTTTGCTAAGTGTGGAAAATCTACAAAGTTATAGTAAGTGGTACCTGATGCAAGATTAAAATCTAAGAGGAGAATCACCTTTTCCCCAGCAGCTGATAATTCATAAAGAGGAATGGCCCTCTGAGGCCGAGTGCAAATGCAATGAGCAGTGACCAATGAATTAATTTTGACTAAACAAATGCTGTGACCTCCCACAAGAGCTCTTGGTACAGAAATTAGAATCAAAATGTCTCAAAGGCATCCTTGGGATGTATTCCTACTCTCACCTTCTATTATGACATCTTCTAAGGAACATGAAAAGGCAAAAAAATGGGATATTAAAGTGGGTTGTGGCAGTTATTAAAGATGAAAGGAATGAGTAGAATTGTATTTTGAAATTAATTTTGTATTCACCCTGTGGAAGGACTGGATATTTATTCAAAATAATTTTTTATAGCTACATAAATAGAATCATAGGAAAACTTAAGCTGAAAGAGGCCCCTGGATGTCATCAAGTCTAACCCTGTCTGCCCATCGAGAAGTCTTTAATGAGAAATAATATGACTTACTAGAAAACACACGATATTTTACAGGCCTGCATTTAACATGTCTAGCTTTCAAAGATGAATTATTACAGGCAAGGGAAAAAAATACCATTTAATAGTAATTTAAGAATCTAGGACAATTCCAGTCATTTCAAAACAATTTTTTTATGATTCAATTATCTTCTCATTTTCACTCCATAGAGCTTGCTCTCAGCAAAGACAGCTGTTAAATGACTTTTTAAAGAGTTATTACTGTTCTTAAAATCACTTCTTAATGTCTCCAGAAAAAGTTAAGGGGATGATTAAACACATGTGCCCGATGCAGAGCAGTTTTTACAGATACTCTGAGCGTATGCAACTGCGAGATCAACAAGAAATCCCATGGTTGGTGAAACGTTCTGGGAAAAGGGGCAGAAGATTTTGCTTGGTTCCAAAGTTAGAGCCAGACAGTGTTCCAGAAAAAAGGGATGATTTATTTTCACCCTTGCTTTGTGGCTGAATTGTTTACTTGGAAATACTGTAATGAGGAACATTACTAGAACCTTTCATATTTTTTTTTAAAAAATGGGATTTGTTTGTTATAATCAAAGAGCTAAATTAGCCCAGCTAAACCAGACCAGTTTGGTTTAGCTCCTTTCATTCTGCTGGAATAAAACCTCGTATGTATTTAGAGAATGACTGTATCAGGCAATTGGACAGGGACTGAGCCTCACTTGTGCCACACCTGAAGGGGTGCAGGCTGAAAGAATTAAAAATGAAGCTGAAGTACTGGGATTCACAGAAAGAGCTGAAAGTAAATGTAGGATAAAAACTTAGAGCAAATCATCTCTGAAACAAAGTTATAACCAAAGTTCCTGCTCTGTGACATCAAAGTCCACCTCAGTAACTCTGTCAAGAGAAACACCAGCGCTGGAACTTCCCGCCCTGCTCTGGCAGCACATCTGCTCCCAGGCACCCCCTTGCCTCCTTTTTCAAGCTAATACTGAACAGTCAGAACTCAATTCAAAGCAAACTCAAATAGAGAGAACAAGACCAGAGAGCCTGGCTTTTTACAAAACTTCTGCCCATCCAATAATTTGTAGCAAAAACCACAAAAAGGATTTAAAAAAAAAAATACTTAAAGGAACATCCTGCATTCATTTGAGGTTGGAATATCTGATAGGGCATCTGAACGACTACAGTTTAAAAATGTTTTGTCAGGAAATAGGCACTGTATTCTCATGCTGGGTTTTACAGGATTAAAAGTTTGCTTCATCACATTCTCAAGTGAAACCCATTTAGGCCTAACAAACATATTTAGTGGAAAAGAAAGCATTGGCTGACACCTGGCCCTTCCTTCAGTTTTGCTGGATATATTTTAAAAACTTTGGGACAAGAGTAAAGACTTCTTACCTGTATATGAACATTTGGTTTAATCAAATTTTTACCTATGTGGCTAGGATATGAAAATCAATATATGGGTTATGTCTCAGATTTGTTGCCTGCTCCTTTATTGCCTCAGAGCAATCCCTCAGCCTCCTGGTATCACTGCTCACTCACGTAGCAGAGAGCATTTTCCTGGGGACACAACAGCAACTGAGCAGGGTTTTCAGATATCCAGATTTGCCTGCAAACAGCTTCTCAAACGCAGAGCGCAATTCGTGCGCGCTATGATTGACTCTATATTGCACGGCTGCACGTTTGATCTTCTCATTATCCTGATATCACAGAAACCAAAGTCTGCTGGAACTTTCCCGTTACAACAAGTAAAGACCAATAGAGTTCTAATAAAATGTCCTGAACAGCAACAAAGGCCACACATTTGAGCAAGTGGACAGCCACAGTCAGCGTTTGCTGATAAGTTAGAAGTCAAGGGGGAGGCATTCTGGCAAGAAATGAGCATTTTCAAACCCTGTTCATTTTAACAGAAGTTGAGAAAATGAAGACCCTTTTTGAACTGGCAAATATACCTTGATTTAAATGGAAAGGGTGAGCAAACCACTAAGAAATCCTAGGAGTTGGAGCAAAGCTATTTTAAGCCATTACATATGGTTTGCGTTGCTAGGGAAACCTCTTTTACAGTGTTCCTTTAGCACAGATGCTCAGGAAGGCTCTGTCTCCATGTCAGACCCTCTCAGAATGCTGCAGAAACAGAGATGCACATGTACACACATGCAGACAGAAATACCTCAGGGATTTTATCTTAGTCATGCTCCTTGTCTCCGGTGGAAGCTCGTTCTTTCTGTCTCTGTCGTGACCACCAAATCAAAAGCTTTGCAGTCCAACCCCTCTGCTTCCAGACTGGGAATATTTGTTTAAACATTGCCTTCAGCTTTGATCCATTTGGGTTCAAGTTTTAGACGTTCATCTTTGCAGAGCAGGAGCTCCGCCTTTGCCGTGTACTCAGTGACAAGGCAAAGGAGAGGGGCCAGCTCTGATGCCGCCATTTCTGGCCACCCTTTTGAGCAGGGCACAGAATAAATGTACGCTCGGAATAAATAAATGGGGTACTCTATCATGTTTATAGTGGATATATCTTGATCATCTAAAGATGAAAATGCTCGGTCTGGGCCATGACTGTCTCACAAAGGTCACTGACAGAAGATTGTCTCCAGACTGCCCAGCTCATCATTCAGTTCATGGAAAACTACACCTAAAGGCAGAAATTCCCTCCTGTGCCATTCCTGCCCCCAGCCTGTTCTGTGTGTGCTGCTGCAGTGGCTTAGGATGGACTTTTGCTCTTTCTGCCTGAGATGCCTGACCCAGTAAAATCAACCAGCAGTGGAGCCAGTGCAGGCTCCTGGTGCCGCCTGTCACAGAGGATTTAGGAGCAGAGCAGGACAATTTCCTGGGAAGTTCCAGCCTGGTGAACCTGCAGGAGCTGGGCTGCTCAACCGGAACACGATGAGCTGGTGAGATAAGCACAGAAAGGACAAGGCTGTAAGTCAGGGCTAATTTCTTTTGTCTTAATTTGTTTCATTCACCCGAAGGATCCCAATTTCTCCTGTAAAAGATACACAGAGTGGCTTGGTGGTACAAAAAGCTGATAAAGTGGCTCAGCAGGAAGCTCCCATGGGATGCCACAAAGCAGGAGAGCTCCAATGTTCCTCTTGCTTCCTCAGTCCAATGGAGCTCAATTACTCCTCAGCTGTTTAAAGTTTCCTTGTACTTCTTCAATGGGTGTTAAAGTGAATCCAAACCTGAACTTATCACAATCAATAAAATAACAAAGTCAGGACTGCAAACCCCAGCAAAAAAGGGTCCTGACCCAAAGTAACATAGATATAGTCACAGCTTTGCTGCTGAATTTAATAATCGACTTTCACATTGGATTTGGAGGGAACACCAATTTTATTGAATGAAGAGGTGCTCAGCAGTGTCTAGCAAAGCGTGGCAGGAAAGGCTCAACTGCCCTTGGAGCATTTGGTTAGCTCTGATCTGATCTTGCTGGGGGAAATGCAGTAGAATATACAATAGTGCATGAAGATTAAACAGCTATTAGCAGTTTTGTACAGTCATAAGAGAAAACTGTCAGAAACTCTCCAAAAGAGAAATTAAAACACAACAACTTCCAGAAAGAGGAGCATCAGTGCTTTAAGGCCACCTTTAGAACATGGAGATGGGAACAGATAAGTGTTTATGTTAATCTACTTAAAGACCTTTCACTTTCTAGTTTAAATCCTCATTAAATATATGATTACCTCTTTCTCGTTTTTGAATTACTGGGAGTCACAGGATTGTAAGGTCACAGGAACGTTTGGGTTGGAAAGGATCTCAGGAGGTCTCCAGCCCAATCCCTGCTCAAAGCAGGGTCAGCTGTGAGATCAGCCCAGGTTGCTCTGGGCTTTTTTCAGGTCCTGAAAACCTCTAAGGATGGGGATTTCACAACCCGGTGGGCAGTCTGAGGCTGATTTTGTGGTGTGTTGTTGCTGAAACAACACCAATTGCAAGGAGCCAAAATAATCCCTTCTTTCTTCAGGAGGCAGAAAACCCATCCAAGGAAAGATTAATGTCCTCTCTCAAGATTAGATATGATAGCATATTATCACATGCTTCATTTAGTTCTGGTTATATTACAACCTCAGCAAAGTTTTAATCTATATTTCATTGAAGAAATGCAATAAAATTGCTGTGTTATTTTTTGTATAATCACATTGCAATGCAAATTTGCCTCTCTCCAGCCTAGCGAATACTACAGGCATGCCAGGAAGAAAACCTGTCATCATCATAATATGAGCAATATTCTCCCCATTTCCTATCAGTTACCCACTTTCGGCCTTTCTTTATTTTTCTTTTGATTTACATTTATTTTGATTTCGTGTTTTTATTCCGATTCAATTGCAGTGAGTGAGGCTGACACAGACCCTGGCTTGCTGGAGCAAGTTACCGCAATTATCTGCCCAGATAAACGCTGAGCTCCTAATGGCAGCAAGGGAACAGGTTTTATTAAGATGTTGTCAGAAACAGCGTTAAATACACTTGATTCTGTCAAATAAAAGCAGGCCTAGTGCTCTTTCTGTCAAGGTTGTAAAGACAATTCTCTCTCTCTCTTACAAAGGTGCTGAGGACTCATGAACAGAGGAAACCTCTACTCATGAGCAATTCCTGTACGGTGCTGTCTCAAAGCCCTGACTTTTCTGAGCAACCCCAGATGTCCAGTGGGTGTTAATTTCTGACATTAGCAACACTGTACATAAAGAAAGCCCCTAAAATATTTCTCAGGTATTAAAAAGTGAAAGTCAGTGACCACAGGTAAGAACAGGAGCCAAAGCGCCACAGTCTACATAATTGATAACATTAAAAATTCCTTCCAGTAAATATGGAAAGGCATTCACTGTATGCTGGTTTGACTGTACTCACTTGAGAGAAAATGCCCTCAACTGAGCCAGAAGTGAATACAGCAGGTTCAATTATTAAAGTTCCTTGCCAGATTCAGGTTTGAGTTATGTTTTCTGACACAGGAGCTCAGAAGATAACAGCTGGCTGGTTTGGTATCAGGATATCTCATGGAAAAATGCGGCTGTAACAGAGGGAAACGCTCTCAGGGTATAATTGCACAATTAAGAGAAGGAAAGAATCGATCACAGATAAATTCATATGCCTTACAAAACCTGCAAACAGAATAGAAAACTTCAGTCTACCTCTCATCTGTGCTTTCTACCTGTGAGGCTGCCCAGACCTTTATACACATCCTCTCTCACTCTTTTCTAATAAATCCATAATTATGACAGGGTACCCTGGCTAAATAGGTTAAAAATCCCAATTTCCTCCCCATTGCAGTAGAGTTTAGCCTTGAAGGAGGGACCCAGCAAGTTCTGCTCACGGGAGGCACAACCACCCCACATTTGTTTTTTCCTTATGCTTGTACCTCCCTTTGCTCCCCTCTGTTGTGCTTTTCCCAACACCAGTGAAAAGGGATAGCATAAAGCAGGGCTTCTTCCCCTCCAACTCGCCCATCAGGAGTCTTTCTGAAAAGTGCTTAATGAAGTACGAAACATGGAGTTAATTAGTTTCATCTGGCAATAGTTCTGCTTGGAGTGAAAACCAGGTTTTTTTTTTTGCCATTGGCCAGTATTTTGTTTTCTATGTCCTCTAAAGAAAAATGCCACAGGCCCAGATCCAGCACTGAGCCATTATTTTTCGTTTTGTACATTCTGACAGCTTGCAATAGTGCTCCATCACGCCTTCTGGTCACATCTCTTCTGGTTCTTTAGGATGATTATCACATGCTACAAGGAAGTTGAGCGAGAAATAACTCAGCCTCCCTGAGTTTCTCCTTCTTGACTTTTAATTTCCCTCCAACACAATCTCGTACCACAAATGTGAGATTGGAAATCATGCACTGCAGTGACCGCTTGGTGCTATCAGAACAAAGGGTAATTTTAAAAGGATGATAAACCTGCTCCTGTCATTTTACCTGAAAGGTTTCACTCAATGATTCTTTATTTCATAATGTGAATGAATGCAGCGTTGATTCTCCTGGAGGATAATGGAGATTTAAACTGGCATGAATTGATCTGTCTGAGACGCTCACTTCATCCCTGAATATGGACATGTCTCTATTAAATAAAGCACTCAGGCTGTACAGGCAGCGCTCTCTCCAGGCTGATCCGAAGTTGCTGCAGCTCCCATCTCTGTGAAAGGATGTCATGCTGCAGAAATAAGAGTTTCTAAGCCATGCATTAGAATGTTTGTAGCCAAGTTTCACATTCAGATTAGTCTGAGTCACGAAGAGAATCATTAGAAACTCCTGTGTACACGGGATTATTCAATTTCTTAATTATCTGGATAAAACAAACAGCATAAAAGTCTTCTGTAGACACAAGATGCCAACAGAGGGATGCATGCAGCTTTCAGCAGTAGAAAAAGTAGAACAAGAGCAACAGCCAGGGGAGTTCACACACTAATCTGCAGAGACTGGAAAATAATTTTGTAATTAGCCTCCCCTGTTTAAAAAAATGAATGAAAAATACAATTTCCAGAGGAAAACAGCATACTGAGGAGAGTGTTTGTGTTGACTGGTCTCTGTACCGCAGAATCACGATGTGGCCACAGCTCACAGAAAGCACAAAGGGCTCAGGGATCTGCAGTTTGGGTGCAGCCTCCGTTTTCCAGTGGAATTAACCCCAAAACCACGTGCTTTATGTTCACAGAAGAATTCAAAATCTCATAGCCCAAACTCATCCTGATAGGAATCATGGTGGCATCTGTGTGTAAATTGTCGTGTCTGGGGGGAAGAGCAGAGCTCAAAGCAGCTACAGCGGTTTCAGGGTTTTGCTGAAGCTCCTGCAGTTAATGATGTGCACATTTACACTTTGTAGTCACAAATGGGAAGAGTTGTTTTAACTAAAGCCGACTGAGAGAAGTGGCAGGTTTATGGTAACGCTAGCAATAAAAAAGTTGCTAAACCCAGGCAGTTTAAAGAGCTTCAAGCTCTAAAGGAATTGCCAGAGCTTTCAGTTTAGTTGGGAATTCAGGAGTTTCTCCATTATCTGAAACAAATCATACATTTTAATTACTTATTTCTTAATTTGCGACATCATTTCTATCACTGTTACAACCTGTGGTCTCAGCAGTCATCAACAAGTTCCCTGCTCTTTTTGGTAAAATGCTTTCCCCGATACCCTAAAAACTTCACACTGCAAGGAGTGAAAAATAAAGGAGACAACTGCAGCAGAAATTTCAAGATTGAGGCTGGGACAGTTACTGAGGTGGTATAATTTTATCAGCATCAATTAATACAAGTGCATCAACTTCATCATTATTTTATCTCTGTGTGTTCAGAGACGGCTTCCCATCTGAAATACCTTTATTTCTCAGCCAGCTGCTGAGGTTTATCTGCAGCAGATGCCGTGATTTTTGTAGGGAAGCAGGTTCAGTGCCCGGCAGAGAGAGGGGCAGAGCTCACCCAGCTGCACAGGCAGAGCTGGCTGAGGGAAAGGCTGAACTGCACTTGTAAATCAGCAAAAATAAACGAGAGAAGAGCAAATGAGCTGCAGCGTAAATATTGCTGCACAAACAAATGGAGCTGATGGAGCTGCAGCTCTGCCTCAGCCCTGCCACAGCCACAGCACATCCAGAGCCCCCCAGAGCTCCCAGCTCTGCTGGAGTCCATGGGATGCTGGTGCCCCTCCCTGGTGCCCAGTGTGCTGCTGCTGTGATTGACAGTGCGAGGGAAGGACTCCCAAAATCACCCTTTGTGACACCGAGAACTGAGCTGTGACTTGGCTAAGCTGAATTTCACCAATATCACGAATAGCAGATTAATTAGTTACTTTCAACAAATCCCCAAGAAGAGAAGTGGCCACCACAAAAATGTAGATGCTAGCCTCATCAACATCAGCAAAATTAAAATACTCCAATAAGTCACCTTGTTTTCATGCAACATTATGCTTCTAATCTCCCTTGCCATCAAGGTTTACTTGCTGGTTTTGGCCACAGGAACACTGAATGAGGTTTAATAAAACAGCAAATTTAAAAAAGACATGGCAAATAAATGGCATTTATGTGTTATCACATTCTAATTAAATAACGAGGAAATCTGAACTTATCCTTTATATACTGATTAATGAAGAGTGCTCTGCTGATGAATGTGAAGAGCATTTCATTCTGACAGAAAATAAGTTTAACATAATTCAGCAATTTAAAGAATTGTAGGCCTGGAATGAGTCACAAAACTCATGACATCAATTCTGATTACAGAAAAGATGAAATTTTACCTCCACACACCGTTTTTGAGTCCCAGCTTGCTTAGGATCCAGTATAATCTCACTGTACTCGGCACTTCCTCCCCAGTGTTTCATTCAGGTAATTATTTGAACACAGGTACAAGCAGCTCTTGGAAAAGTAAAAACTTCCCTAAAGTTCAGCGAGGACAAGGGCAAAGATGCCTCTCTGAAGTGAAATTCTCTTCCCAAAAGCTTTGTGACTGGCTGTGATCCACCCACGTGAAAATGAAACCCCGTTTGTATCCCTTGCTTTTGTGTAACAAAACCATGGAACAGCATCAGAAGCCGGATTTGCCTGGAATGTTTTCAGCACCTCGCCTGCCTTTGGAGCTGAGGCCCTGCTGGATTTCAAGCGTGGCTAAACAAGTTATTCGTATCTCTCATATTTATTACACCTAAACCATGCCATCCCAGCTCGATTTTGAAGATGTCGTGTGAAATAGTGTCAGAAGTCACCCAAAAGGCGAGATGACTCCTGACAACTCGTGTTGTTCTCCAAGGAAGCTTTGGTGTCTTGGAATAAAGGAATAAAACACAAGGTTCTGACGTGATTCATTCTGACCAGCCGCGCTGGCTGGTATTTATGTCCTTCTTGTCATCTCGACTCTTAATGCTTTTTGATGACTTCTTCAAGTTTTCAGTTTGTACTGTCTGTTTCAAAATTCCATGTTTCTTTTTAAAAATGGGATCATATTTACACTGTCCTTCACAAACCCTTACGGGAAAACTCTGGAATGATTTCACTTGGCTCTCTACCTAAAACGAAGTTCACAGAACTCAGCGACTTTGGAATAATTTCAATGCAGGTTTATCTCTCTAGACCAATCCACATTTTAAGCCATTATTGCGAACGCTCATTGTATTACCACCGCTCCTTCTCCCACTGAACACCAACACAAAGATCACTTTAAACAATTTGGCTTCCTGATTCTTCAGAGCAATTTGTTGACCGCTTTCCTTCCTGACTAATGCGCTTTTGGAAACTTTTATTCCTGAACATTCGGATTTCGTTTGTCCAGACTCGTGCACATTTTGCAGGAACCAATCTTTACGGGCTCCCTGCCTCCTTTCCGAGGCGGTTCACACAAGCCCTGAGCGCATCCCACACAGGGCAGGAGCTTGCAGGGCCTCGTGTTCCCACCTGCGCATCCGGAGCTCCTCTCCCGCCTTTGTGCTGCACCCTCAGCATCCTCTGCTGCAATTCCACATCAGCCTCCAGGCTGCTTTTCCTGGCTCCTTCCTTTAGGATATTTTGGTCTCTGATTTCTTTGGTTCACCGTTACCCAGTGCTACTTTCTGAAGGTCAGTATTTGAGCCCGACAGTCATACACTGAGAAAATATATAAATATTTATCTTTGAGTTTAATTGCCCCCCTCCACAAGATACCTACCATTTTGAATCAGCTGCTGGAGATAAACCAGAAATTATGATATGAATATTAATGGAGAACTTTCTTTTGCTTCCAGTATTTTTCAGTCTCTGTAGACCTTTGCCTTGGAAATGATTAATTTTATTAGTGGTATTTCTGCTGTAGTTAAATGTGACTCCACAAAACTTGCGAACAAACTACCCAGGATTAAATGAAATAATTAGACTTTCACTCCCTTGGACGTGATTCTCTAACCACAAATAAATACTCGCGACGGGGAATTATTTATTTCACAGCACCAGTACTGTCTGTTTGCAACAGGGATGGCTGAGCGCTGTTTGAATTGTCTTCTGCAAACATCAAGGCTGAGCGCAAGGTACTCAGATACAACCCTCAGAGTGGATATAATGAATCTGAAAAAAAGGATTTTTTTTTCAAAAAATAATTTCTGAAAAACGTTAAAGAAAGCTTAAGAGGTAAATAGCAAAACATTGCAGAGTGTGACTTTGGCACCCGGTAGCTGATACAAAACTAATGAGCGCATAATCCAATTTTGCAGCTTCGTAATTTTCTATGAAGCATTGAACGAAAACAAACAAGAAAGTGGAGTCATTAAACACACTGAGACAAATTCATTTTTGTAAGTCATAAACTGCAAAGGAAACACATTGGAGGTGAACTTGGTTTTCCCCTTTTTCTTTAAAACTAATCTAAACTGAGCTAAAATGGATTTGAGGTTGTAATAAAGAGAAAAGTTTTGCAGATGGGACGGAAAATTGCTGTGTTTCAATTCAATATTACATTATAATTTGATTTTTAATTATTGCCCTTGAGTTCTATTAGCTATATAATGAGCTATGATCTTTGAAAATGTATGATCTAACATCTCTGTTTTCTGATATCACCCATTTTTATTTCTCTGTTTCCTGAAGTAGATGCTAAATTGTGGAGGTAATCCAATATTCTGCTAAATTTAATACGTTAATTTCATGAAGAGATCTTATCTCTCCTAATCATTTATGAATTTGCGTTAACAATATCAAAGACAACCAGTACATTTAGTCAACCAGCTGTCATTATTTCCTAGTTGGGCTTGGAAATTTAAAAACCAGGTGGGTCTACATTCTAACAAAATATGATATTCAACGGAGAAAATGTTTTTCTAAATAATCTTTAGCTAAGGTAGTGTTAAACCCTGCAGCAGTTTCAAGCCATGTGACAGACAATAGTATCAACAAATTCATTATTATTTTACTAAAAACAGATGAATAGAAAAATAAATACTTTCATAAGAATATATCAGAAATGTGTTTCAATCTGCAACATAGTTCATATTAAAAGGCTTTAAGGAATGATTTGAAAAAACAATATGGGTTTTTTATAAGTGGCTAACAGAATTCTGGAGTGGGAGGAATACATTTTTATTGTACATTTCCATGAAAGGCAGAGAAATTAATTTGTCTCCATTATTTGCATTCAGATTCTAAAGGCCATGTAATGTACAGGTTCCATGAGCTTTTAATTTGGTAATTTCTTTAGAATTATATGGTGCTCATTAAATTGTCTTCAGACAATTCCTATGGAGCCATGTCATTTCGTGGACCAAGCAAGAAGAGATAAAAACGAGGCCTCGAGATGTAACATCCAACATTTCACACCAAGAGCTACTGCAGCTCTCATTATCACAGGAAAATAGGGGTGGTTTTTTAAAGTATTCTGTTTGCGGATGCTCAGGAGGCTGCATTTCTCACGTCAGCGCAAACAGAGCATCCACTCAAAGCCGATGGAGCAGACAAATCAGTAGCACCACCTACTACAGACAACTGTAGTAAAATGGAGTTTATGTGCAGCCTTATGAGCGAGAACTTCATTCTCATTTGGCAAAGGCAAAGAGCTGGAAGATAGGCCTGCTAAGAGCAGGGTTGCGGCACCTTTATAATTTCAGGGCTTTCTGTGCTGCCTGGGAACAAATCTCAACGCAATCAGCAATAGCAAAGCATTCACAGCTTTGTGTTCATCGCTGCCTCTGTCCCTGGCAGGCTGTCCACCACCAGCAGCTCCCTGGGGATGAGCACCAATGGCTCTGACGAGTATTTCCAGTCCACGAACCACGCGGAGCAAACCTTCCGCAAAATGGAGAACTACCTGCAGCAGAAGCAGCTCTGTGACGTGCTCCTGATCGCTGGGGACCAAAAGATTCCAGCCCACAGGTACAGTTCCCAGGATTGTTTAGGCCTGAAGTTTCCACGTTTATGAATACCGTGGTTAGTTATGAATGAGCAGTTAATTGGGACTTCAGGTAGTGTGGAATACAATTACGTGATCAACGTTTCATATCTATTATTTTAAATAGAATGAAATTCAAATTAAAACCACTGATACAGTCCATCCTCTCTTCTTGCTGCTGTCAAACTACAGCAAGACCAGCAAAGAAAATCTGCCCAAATAAGCACTCTGGGAGAAAATTAGATTACTAATTACTCTTTTAACGTCACCGCTCACTGCTGTAAGATTTGAATCCTGTGCTAATTGTTTCCATTGTACACTCTATTTATAACACCATAATAGTGGATTTTACGCCTGGCATTGGGATAATGAAGGAATTTTCTGTGCTGCTCTCGCTGCCCCATGTCCAGGCTGGTTCTGAGTGCAGTTTCGGATTACTTTGCTGCGATGTTCACCAGCGACGTGCGGGAAGCCAAGCAGGAGGAGATCAAGATGGAGGGCGTGGATCCTGAGGCGCTGAAAGCCCTGGTGCGCTACGCCTACACAGGTACCCCTGCCCTGCTCTGCTGCTCCCCAGCTGCTCAGGCTACAGCTCCCGTGGTACAAACATTCCATGTATTTTCATTAATTAACACATGGATTTTCAGAGTTGGGGTTGGAAGGGAGCTTTAAAAACATCTCCAACCCTGACACCTTCCCCTGGACCAGAGCTCTGTTTTGGGAAAGGTTTTTTCCCTCATCACAACTTTCTTTTTTTTTTTTTAAATCCAAATCAGATCTAACGCTGTTAAAGTTCCAATAAAAATGTTCCAGTCACTGTATTTAAAACCCACCAAATCCTTATAAGTCTGTTAAAACATATGTTCAAAGAATCCTTCAGCAAGAAAGGAAAATGAATTTGTGAACCACAGGACACCTCAGAGAAAAATGATAGAATGACAAACTTCTGAATAACGACAATAAAAGGAAAATGACTTAAAACTTTATTCTTTTGTTCCTGAATGAACACTGCCCAGGTATCCTTGAGTTAAAGGAAGACACGATAGAGAGTCTGCTGGCTGCCGCTTGCCTGCTGCAGCTCTCCCAGGTGATCGAGGTGTGCTGCAACTTCCTGATGAAGCAGCTCCACCCTTCCAACTGCCTGGGCATTCGCTCCTTCGGGGACGCCCAGGGCTGCACCGAGCTCCTGAAGGTGGCACACACCTACACCATGGTAAGGGAACAGCTGACTCTGCCATCATCACGTACAGAAACACTCACTTCTGTTGTTCCCCATTTCAGAGTTATGCCTTCTAGAAAGGCATCCTTAGTGAGCTTGAATTTGCAGTGCCAGTGGTACCTATTCCTGCCAAAAACTGTAATAGGGCCTTAACACGGCTCACGTCTAGAGACAAACAGCGATGGGCCGTTCTTACGCCTTGGATTCCGCACAAAGGAAATTCTAAAGCTGATTTTAAGGTGAGACACACATGAAAAGAGTCAAAATAAAGAACGTATTTGAAAGATTTGGAATGCTAAAAAGAAGCATTTCCCTGCCTGGAACATAATCCTCCTCTGGCTCAGAGCAAGAAATGAATATTCAGAGCGTGGGAAACAGAGAAGCGAGATAACTTGCTGTGAAACCAAATTGAGGGATAAATATTCAGGGCAACAAGATGTGTTATCACAGCTTTAAACACAAAAAGAATAGCAACTGCTACAGCTAAATAGATATAAAAAGAACTACTTGTGAGGAGACACATGGCAGCTTTATCCATGAAATATCAGTGGAGGATGTCAGAACCAGTTTAGAGGCTTCGTGATGCTGAGAACGCTCCAGCAGGAGATTGTGCATGTCCACCTGCGGCAAGAAGGGAGAGCGGCACGTGCAGCTTGAGGGCACCGCTTGTGCTCCTTCCTGTCACGGCAGTGAAAGGTTTGTTCAGCAGCAATCCACATTCTCTTTATATTTCAAAGTTTGAAACACGGTATTTAAGATAGAGCCTATTTAAGATAGAAAACAGCATTGTCCTTGCTGCTCCACAACTTTTCACACTGCCAAAAGCAGGAAATCCACCTCTGCTGGTTCCTCTTTCCTTCCACCAGCCTGAGCACACAGGGGGCAGCTTCAGGCATCTAAAATTATGGTTCAAGTTCCTGCAAAACGACATAAAGTCATAAGATTAGATATATAATTTTATGACAATAAGAGAGCCCTTTCTTTCAATATTTTTTGTAACCATTTGAATCCTCCAGTCTTTCCCAGGAGTTAAACCTTTGCCATGTTTTGAACCCATGTTCACAGAGTTGGCAGCTGAGTCATTCGGAGCGGTCTCATGTGAAGGATCATGGTGACTCTGTCAGCAGCACTGGGCATAATTTTTGTATTATTTTCCTTGAAAACAACTTCAAGCACCTGCAGTTCCTGGCATGGGGCAGGCTGAGGATGCTGCCATGAAGCAGGAGCTGCTGGGCCATAAACCCACCCCCCACGCTGGCAGCTCCCGACAGCTTAGAGAGAGAAGGGGAAATCAGTTTATCTGAAAGAAACGTAGAGAAAATTTAGTTCCAAACGCTTCAAGTGATATCACTTTGGAGAATAAGAGATCATAACAGTGCAGATATACATCAGAGTTATGGAAGGGGATAAAGAAATCCTTTGGGTTTGTTTGCTGCCAGCCTCAGCCACTTGAAAATGTGTAACTTAGGGGAAAGACCAGAAAGCTGTCCTGCAAACACAGAGAGCATTACATTTTCAGAAGATGTGCTGTAAACACCGGAGCCATTCCATAAAAGCAGACACAATGGACACCTTCCCCTCCAGTGCTTTGGCCACTGATGCAGAGCATTAACAGTTTCCTGCCTGGTATCTTCTCGTGCAGAGAGAGCTGGTTCTGATAAACAACTTGTGCTGTGTTTGTGACTAGAAGTGCTCTGGCCTTCCTGTCCCTGCTCTCTGAATGGCACCAATATTAACGCAGGATGTGCATAACAGACCAAAGCTGACATCTCCTCTAATCACTGACGCTTCTGTATTTGCATCCTGGCTACATTTGAAAAGAGTCACAGAAAGTGAAGAAGCTGCTGAAAGTAAAAAATAAAATATCAGTCACTAAAATTTCTTCACCTGCACTATTTATATCTGGTTCCCCAGGAAGATATATTAATTCCAGGTACAGAAATAGAAATTGTATTTCAAATTCAGACATGAATTCCTACATGCTTCTCTTTGCAAGTAGCATAACTCCCTACCTCTCTTCACCAAATTTCTTCTTTCCTTTAGAATGATGTAAGGAAACAGACAATATATTGATATCAACTCTGATATCGTTGTAACTCAACTGTACACTATATTTTTTTTTAATGAGAAATAATTCTATGAAAGACTCGAGGGGTTTAGTGCACGTGGTCACTTCTGGAGCTGGGGAGTTTCCCCACAGCAGTAGCTGAAGGATTGAGGCCCCTTTGCTGGGACTTGTCCAGCCTTGTATTGCCCAAGCAGTGCTGTCAGCAAAGAGATCTGAATTTCCTTTGCTGTGTTTTCCTGCCCAAGAGCAGAGTCACGCAGCCAACAGCTGGCACTGCTCGTGGCCAAAGGCTTGGAAGGTTTCAGTGAGACTGGCTCCAAACCTTTGGATCTGCAACAGGAGGAACACGGTTTATTTGAGTGCTCACTTGGCATTTTTAAAATGCCCATTTTATCTTCACACAGTATTTCTAAGCCACAGCGCTCAGATGACACTGGTGAACAAACGTGCCAGTGGCAAATCCCCAAGGCAGGCCAGGCTGGCAAGAAGCCTGACAAAGACAACTCAGCACGGTGGTGTGAAGATGAGCATTGCTCTCCAGTTCTGCAAGAGCAAGGCAGCAAAAAGCAGCCAAGGTCTCCCTGCAATGGTAGAGGGACATTCAGTGATCTTTAGAACGTCCACAGCGTTTCCCTATAGTGTGAAACAAACCAAAAATGAAATACTCACAAAGCCTACATTATCTAAACAAAAGCTCTTTCTGTGTGTGAAAATCATCAGTGCATTGAAATCTTCTTTTATTTTTAGGAACACTTCATAGAAGTAATAAAAAACCAGGAATTTCTTTTGCTCCCAGCTAATGAAATTGCCAAGCTCTTGTCTAGCGACGACATCAACGTGCCAGACGAAGAAGCCATTTTCCAGGCCCTGATGCTGTGGGTGAGGCACGATTTGCAAAACCGCCAGCGGGACCTGGGAATGCTGCTCTCCTACATCCGACTGCCCCTGCTGCCGCCCCAGGTGGGAACAGGAGGGGCTGGCAGGGAGCTCTCCCAGCTGAAGTGCTTGTCTCGATCCTCCTCTAGGCTGAGAGGAGAGTTCTGTGGAAAGGTTCTGGTTTGGGCTGGAGATTTTTGGTATTTTTAAAATTATTTTTATTTTTCAAAACTATATAGCATAGATTGGCTTTGTTTTAAAATTATTTTTATTTTTCAAAACTATATAGCATAGATTGGCTTTGTTTTAAAACACAGATGAAAAGAAATCCCCCAGTGCCAGTGCAATTACTGGGCTCAGAATTACCTCTAGACGATGCCAGTGCATTCCAAAAGCCAAGAGTTTTTTTGTTGGGCTGCAATAGTTCTCCTCTAACAGCACAGCCCTTTAGATACCCTGCAAAGATATTTGTTTGGATTTACCAAACTGCAGGGCAGAGAAGCACAATGCTTATTTCTTTATGGCCGTAAAAGGCAGACAAATACAAAAGGGCCTAAATTATTGCTGATAATTTGAGCACTGACATTACCTGTCCCTAAATTCTGAACGAGACAATTCACCCATGAAGCTCCAGAGCTGGACACGCTGTTTGACAGAAAGGTGGCCCTGCTGTGTCTGTGCCATAGAAGAATCTTTGTATCTCATCACAAATGCACACAGAACATCGAGACTGTCAGTCAGGACACTTTATGGATCTGTGTGACTGATGCTGCAAATATTCTACCTTGGATAAAGTATAAAAGCACTATACACACTTAATTTTAAATAACTTAATATCTTCTAATATTCACAGAGATGCCCAGTACTCTGTGTTAGATTTGCTTACTCACATCAGGAGTTTTGCATTCAAGGGGGTGCAGTACCACATTTCTGATTTTAAACTTTTTTAAAAGTTAAAAGAAAGAGGTAGGAAAAAATTAAGCAAAGCCATCATACTCGCTGACTTTTTTCCTCCACCTTCATGAAGTTTTGCTTGCATCAAAGCGGAGTTTCCAGCAAAGCTCAAGTGAGCAGTGGGCTTAAAATGTGTGTTTGTATCTACAAATACTTTAATTATTAAAGAACATGCAATTTTAATGATTTAGATCCTCTCTGTTCATTTCTTAGCTACTGGCTGATCTAGAGAACAGCCCCATGTTTGCAGACGACCTCGAGTGTCAGAAACTGCTCATGGAGGCCATGAAGTATCACCTCCTGCCAGAGAGACGCTCCATGATGCAGAGCCCTCGAACCAAGCCCAGAAAATCCACAGTGGGTGCCCTCTATGCTGTAGGAGGTATGGATGCCACTAAAGGTAAGCGCACAGGTTCAGCTGATTGAGGTAATTAATTGTATTGCAGACACCCGGGGAATATATGGCAATGATTTCAGTGTCTCACACGGGAAAACATCAATTTAGGGATGAAGAAGAAGAAAGAGTAAATCACAGAACAGAATCCTGTGTGTCTGAAGTTCTTTCTTCTTGCAGGAATCATATTTGTAAACAATCTACCTATCTGGAGTCTGATTCAGAAGATGATTTGAAAATTAAACCTAGTATGAGTCGTTGCAAAAAACAGTTGAATTTACAAATCAGAAGAAAAAGTTCAACATTCAGAAGAAAACATTCAAAATGTTTCAAGATTTGTTTCATATTGAACCTTGTGGTCTATATTCTGACAAAGTCAGAAGGCTAAGATTTTAAAGAAGAAGAAGAAAAATAAAACCAAAAACCAAAAATATCACTGAACTACAGAGAACTCTTACCTAATGCTTGTCAATCCTTATTACAACATTATTATAGCAACATTTCAGGTGGAAAGATTTGTATTTTTCATGACTGCAGCTTTTTTTCAGGACTTCATACACAATTTTTTTTTTCAGGTTTGTAGTCGAAAGTCAATTATTAGAAACGTATTCCAGTTTCTATTATTTGATTTTCACAACTGCAATCAGGTTACACCTTCAAACACCGCACTATTCTATTTAGGAGGCAGAATATTAAATCATTTTCTGCAGGAACCTCAACTTCAAGCCCACAGCTTGGAGCCAGAGAACAGTAATTAGTTCAAAGTCTAGCGACTTGCAGCACAGAATTACTTTTACCTGTGTGAGTTCACTTTTAATAGAATCACAGAGAAGATAATCCATTTCATGGTTTGCAAAAAGCTGCTGACGACCGATTTTTCCCCACATGAGAGACCTTGCCGAGCTGCCTCCCTATCTGTGTGCAATCAAATCAAGTGCAGAATGCACATTCATCGCCAGCACAACGTGAAAACACTCATTCCTAAGACAATTTAGCAAATTGGAGTTAAACTGTTGCAATTAAGTAGATTCATTAGTGATACCGAGCATTTATGAGTTATATCAGACAACCACGAATTCAAGGCAATCTTTAAACTATCTTCCCTAAAATAAGAATGCAATTTTCCAATAAGCTTTTCCCAGCAATGGTTATACACAGAAAGGGCTGCTTCAGGCACTGTCTGCACTTCCTGGTGGTGCCTCTCTTTCTTTCCTTGGGGCGAAGCCAATTGTTTGAACTTTTGCCTTCGGATGGGTAAGAAGAGCAGCACTTCCGCTGCTCCCTGCTGTGCTCTACAGCTCTCAGACTGAGCCTGGGCTGGATTGTGAGGAAAAGGAAGCAGCACTGAGGGACCAGGACTGGAGGAACAGCTCTGAGAAAGGAATAACTCCCAGCTCTGGCAGTAATACACGGCTGTGATAAAGGCAGACACCGTGTTTGGTGTCTCAGGCAATGCCAGGTTTGGCTCTGTGCTTATCTCAGGTGGAGTAGGAAGTCAAATCTCAAATTCAAATGATCAAAAGAAGATCAAAGAGGTACTTTTGGGCCAGAATTTTGACAAACGTGAATGTGCCTCAACCACGTTAACTTTCGCGACTTTCAAATCTTCCGGGCTCTGTAAAAATTACAGCCCACAGGGTCTGTCTGAACACACTTAAACCTGTCTGCATTTTCCCTGTGTTTTAGTCAGAGTGAGAGATTTCCTTTGAAGTGAAGAACTTTGGGGCACTCACGTATCAGCACAGAATAAATGAGAAAGAATCAAAGCAAAGAGAAGCAAACAGACTAAGAAGATGGAAAGAACAGGCAAAAATATCCACTTGCTCTGAGTAAAGGGGAGAAAGTCGAATTTCTGTCTTTTATTGCAGATGGAGCCAGTAGTTTCTTTCCCAGCTTATGCCTGAGGAAAAACATGCAGATAAAAGATAGCATGAGATAAACTCTTATTTCACGAAAACTCTGGAGTACATCAGGTGATCACTAACAGGTCTCTAAACCAAACCCTGCCTCTCTTTTCTGCTTTACTGCATGGTTGTTTTCCTGTTGTAAAAAGAGGTTCTTAACCACAAACAGCCTTGTTGTTATCTTCAAAACACTTCTTGTCGACTCTCAAATCCCAGTCAAGGAACACGAAATCAGCTCTGTTTTCCTCACCTGGTTGCCTTCGACTGAGCTGAATTTGAGCTCCGGGGTGCATTGGGTGTGGAGCTGGCAATTCTGCCTGGGATGCTACTGAGCCATGCCCTCGCTGTGCTTATCAGCTCTCAGAGGAGCAATTATGGCTCCCGAGTGATGATGGGAGCCAGGGCGTGGAAAAGCGTCGGGGCTGAACAGCAGAGAGCTCGTGCTGCATGAGGAGTTTCAGCACAAACGTTACTGGAGGTCCAGTGACCCGAGAAAATGGAAAACGTGGCTCCTGTGTTCCAGCAGACACGCAGCCACTGCAGGGCAGCTGCACAGGTGAAGCCCAGGGAGCCTGCGGGAACCAGATGTGCTCTCACATGCAGCCCAGGCTTCTGCCTGCCTCCAGCATCGACGAGAAAATACCCAAAGGATTGCTGGGGATGCGTGTCCAGTGCCTGACAGATACATGGATTCTGGTTTTATTATCACTGATGCTTTAGGCACAAGTGTGGTTAAAGGGTTGATTGTTGTGAGGCACCCCATCCATAAGGAATATAAAGAAACCCCCAAAAAAACCTCCCAGGAACCCCCTACCCTCATGGTAGTTAAGCAACAGATTTAACTTATCCCCACAATTTGCAGTGCTACAAAAACTGCCACAATTTAATTCTCCATCTTCCTGCTCCCAGTATATTCTTACAGATTTGCCAGCCACGTATGCAGTTATTGCAGCTTTCTCACCGGGTTCACAGCAGAACTGAAGTCCCCAGGGAGCCACGGCAAAATTTCAGCCCCAGATTTTCAATATTTCACGATTTAATCATGTTTTGCACTGGCTGCTGGGTACTGCTGCCTCCACGGCTGTCTCTGTTTTTAACAGGTACCACTACAATTGAGAAATACGACCTCAGGACCAACAGCTGGGTCCAAATCGGGACCATGAACGGCCGGCGGCTGCAGTTTGGGGTGGCAGTGATTGACAACAAACTCTACATCGTGGGCGGGAGGGATGGGCTCAAAACCTCCAACATCGTCGAGTGCTTCAACCCCGTCACCAAGGCCTGGACTGTGATGCCCCCGATGTCCACACACAGACACGGCCTGGGTAAGAGGGGCTCTGCCTCTGCCAGCGCCTGGCAGAGCACACTCGGGTTTGGATTGACACGAACTCGGCTGGGAGAACATCTAACGGCATTTAATGACACACAGCGGTGTTTGCACGCGACGTTTTCCAAGGGCAGACTTGCCTATTTCCATAACTCTATGATTTTGTTAGGATTCACCTAAGTAGCACTGGTATTCCAGAGTTAATTTTGCTCGTAGGAAATTCCAAAATATAGGCTGCGGTGAAAATAATCTACTCTCAACATGATTTAATGGTAAGGAGATATATTTGCCATACAATAAGAACCTGATTTTAATATTTTCTTTTTTTTAATAAAAGATCAGTTACTCCCAGAGCTGTCAATCACCTCTGTCATTCAGATCAGGGCATTACCCACTCTGAAGAAAACAGTGCATGGAAATAAGTACAACTTCACCAGTTTTAATGCTGTAATTATAAGAAGTTTTACAGAGCTCTGCCATGGCTTAGTATCTGTGAGTTTTTTACTGCAAAATAATCCTTAATATTATTCACAGTGAGGGAATAATATGGATATGAAATCTAGAATTTATTTCTGGAACTATAAAAAATAAGGCTGAGTTTACAGTTGGGTAGACTGTAGTGGAGGGAATACGAGGATTTCGGAGCAATTTATATATCCCAGACCTTATGAAAAAGCTGGCTTCTCTTAAGTTACAGAAACAGGAATTGCTTGAAGTCATTGCTAAGTTAAAAATGACATGGGCTATTTTTACTTTTATGAATAACAGAAGAAGATTGATCCAGGATTATTTGGTGAACCACTGAGGTCTGTGTCACCTTCTCCACTGCTTGGTGGAGAAAGGGTAGTGCAGGGTTTTCACCAGCTAGAGCACAAAATTTGTGAACCCAAACACCAGTAGGTGGCAAAGGGAAAGGAGACCAAAGAGATGAGACAATTCTCATTGAAGCCTTTATAATTCCTGACTGGAGGGGCATCATTTTCCCCAACATGCAGGTCACAGCCATAAACCTGAGTGCCCAAAGTTGGGCTTCTCTCTGTGCACCAGCCTGGTTTCACAGCTGCTCTGCACTTTTGGGCCCAATTACCTTCAGGGAGATTCTGTGGAGAGCTGACGCTTTTGAAGAAATGAGGCCATGTATATTTAGGCCTGAAAGACAGATTTAGAAAACTTTTAAGCAGCTGGATTGAAGCTTTTTGCCTCACCTAACAAAGGGAGCAAAGAGCAGCAGCAGCAGCTCTCAAAGGGAGGCACCAAAGCCTTTCTCTGGAGAAGCACGATGGCACAGGATTTGTCCACGCAGAGCTTTGCAGTGACAGCCAAGTTCGCTCTCCTGTGCCTAAAGGCAGCAGATAGGAGCCAGCTCTTATCCAAAAGCCATTAAAATGTTGTGGTGCTTTAGCTGGTGAGGACAGCCAGACACCCACCCACCCAGGCCTCGTGCTGGCAGCACTACAGAGCTTCAGCTGGCTCACAAAGAGGAGAGCTTGTTGCTTTGGGCTTATTTTTCATTGCCTGACTCGAGTTTTGCCTTTCTGTAGGAGAATAACATCGTTTCCCATGTAGGAGCTCAAATTTGTTTCAGAGCAAGGTCAACAGAAGTGAAAGAGATAAAAGTCCAAGAAGAGAACATCAGGACTAAAGCAGCTTTCCTCTAATCTTTTGGCAAAAGATAATGGCTGTTTAGAAGAGCGCTGTGTATGAAGTGTTTATCTTTGCTCGTTCTGCCAAATGAAAAGGCAGCTTGCAGATGGTTTAATACCAGCTGAAATTGCTTATCTGCGTACAGGGAATTAACGTGTGACATGAATACACCCTTGGTCAGTGAAATGAAGAGATAATTTGTCCCTAATTCCATCCCTCCAGGAGTAGCAATGCTTGAAGGGCCCATGTATGCCGTCGGCGGCCACGATGGCTGGAGCTACCTGAACACGGTGGAGCGCTGGGACCCGCAGGCGCGGCAGTGGAACTACGTGGCCAGCATGTCCACCCCCCGCAGCACCGTCGGCGTGGCGGCGCTCAACAGCAAGTATGTCAACAGGAAAACCTCTCGGGGGGTTTTCATTTGCTTCCTTCCTCAGAAATGCAGGTTCTTCAGTTTGTCTCAGCCTGGTGGTAGTTAATGACCTCCAGGAAACAAAGAGAAAATGTAACGCACAGGAGTAAGAAGGGGAAGCTTTTCCTGTGCCCTGTGGTAAACTGATTTCAAACTTGCAGTCAAGTTTTAAACATATTTTAGCCCTTTTAAGTTACAGCAATGTGAAAATGTTATTACGGGCATATCAGGATTTTACCGAGAATATAATTTATGGGGATATAAAATCAGCTACTTGAAAAACTATTCCAAGTTTATGTTTACACTTTAAAATCATTGTGTCTAAATAGACTTAAAAGAACATGGATGGAAGCAAAGTCTTTCCTCTGTCATACAAATTGACAGCAAATTTTTGAAATGCTGAAGGTGTATGGTGTGCTTAATGGAAAGAAGACAAGTTTATTAATTAGGTACGGAATAAACAGCCTCCTACAAGTCTTATCCTACCCCGATTAGATGCCCTCCATCTCCTGCTTAAACGCACCACAGTCACGTGTTAATGTGTTTAAACATTCTGCTAAGATCTAAAGCCACTCAATCCCATTTACATGGGAGCAGAACCTGAGTGGATCTCACCAACGCCTTGTGAAAGGCCTCAGGTTAAGGAGAATATGGTTTGAGCCAACATTTCTGATTTAAACCTGTGGGAAGCTCTTAGCAGGGACAGCTCAGGGGCTGGGAACACTCGGTTACAGGCAGAGGATTGCATTTACCCAGAACCTTTGCCACTGGCTTCCCCAATCCGTTTGGAAATTCCAGAGAAAGAGGAGGATAGAAAGCAGAAACAAAGCTGTCAACGAAGGGATATTTATAAATGCAAAGGTTCTTCTCATACAAGGCAGGATTCAAACAGTAGCTCACAAGTCCAAGAGAGGCAGAAGTGCCTCTCCAGGTCCCTGCTGTACCTCAGAGGAAATGTTTTCAGCAGAAACTCCACCAGAAACTCCTGTTGGTGCCTTCCACAGCAACAACATGCAGGAAACCACTTTGTCAAAGAGGAAATCAGCCCAATCCTGACTCTGTTCTCAATCATTGCTGATACAAACTGTCTCCAGCCAGGCTTAAATCACGTCTGTTGGGCTGGTGATGTCATTTCTGGCATACCAGGAGATCAAATGTCCATCACTCAGTGCGGTCCAGCCCAGCAGAATGCTTCTCCTTTTCCTGTTTCCCTAAGACATGCCGTATTTTTTCCTGTTCAAGCCCACCAGGAAAGACATTGCAGTTCTGTGGAACAGCACTATTGGACCAATGAAGGGTCCATTGAAAACATCAGTCAATAGAGCTGTACTTGGTCTTTTCCTTAGAGAATGGGAAACACCACCGTGTTTGTAGACATGTTATGGAAAACAGAGCATCCCAACCAATCCCTTTGTATACACAGAGATTTCCTTTCCCTGTGGAAGCTGTGTAAACAAGCAGTCTCTATCCAGTGCCATGACGTGGAAAGAAAATAAATCAAAGCCTCAAGTTTTGCATGGGTCAGACAACAAAATGCACAACCAAACTCAATTTTATCAAATGAACAAACATTAGGAGAGGCAGAGCTGGGAATTTGTTATTATTCTAACAATGGTCAAGAATCTTGTAGTTAAAATATGCATCAGAGCAGTCTAAAAGCTTTTAAAGTCACTGGAATAAAAGAGGCACTTCTAAAGGAAAATTGAGCTGACCTGGTGCAGGTGATTTACCGTAGGCAAGCCCACGTGTTCACATGGTCTGTGATTAACTGCACCAGGTAAACTCAATTTCATGGCAGAAAACAACAAGCAGGGTTTGAAAGGGAGTGGGAAAACCAGCACGTTCAGCATCTGAACACATCTACTGCACATCTACTGCATTCCATCATAGTCCAGCAGCTTGAGATCAGAAAGAAATTCACGCTTTGCAAAATTCATTGACAAAAACCCACAACCCCCAATGTTTTTTACCATGGACAATCACAATTTATTCCTACAACTTGACTCAACATCAGCTGTTTAAATCTCCAGCTGTTTGCTGGGTGCCTTTGTGCAGAACAGACAAGAGGACACAAGGCGGTAGCTTCTGTCCAGGAGATTTTCCTAAATCCAGACTTGGAGGACAACATTTTAACATGTTTCATATATGGTTTTGATATCTATTCAAGTATTAAAGTCCTTTAACAGCACAGGAAAAACTTTTAATGTGGTAAGATGTCAAATATTCTGTAACCCTGTCCCAGGGAATGCTACCATACATTTCAAACATATGCAGCATCTTTCAATTCAATTCAATTCAATTCAATTCAATTCAATTCAATTCAATTCAATTCAATTCAATTCAATTCAATTCTTTCTATTGCTCATATTTAGAGAATTTTTAAGCTTGATTTTCACATGTGGCCGCTTGAACATTCACACTGCAAGTGAAGAATAGGACTGACTTCATGTAACACCAAAAACCTTAGAGCAAAGAAAGTTCCAGAGCGTAGCAAATAATGGGCGTAGCGACAATTGCGAGGTGCTCTGGATGAAGTTAGCCAAATAAAATTCTTATTGAAGCGGGCGACTGAAGTCTGAAGGTGTTTGCCTGCTTGTGGGCTGTTATCCCAGGCTCTACGCAGTCGGTGGACGAGATGGGAGCTCCTGCCTGAAATCCATGGAATGTTTTGATCCGCACACCAACAAGTGGAGCTTGTGTGCTCCCATGTCCAAGAGGAGAGGAGGCGTCGGCGTGGCAACGTACAACGGGTTTTTGTACGCCGTGGGAGGCCACGATGCTCCTGCCTCCAACCACTGCTCCCGCCTTTCCGACTGTGTGGAGAGGTAAGGAATTATTTTGCCTTTTTTTTTCTTTTTTTTT
>VZRN01000634.1:4607203-4692999 GCA_013397935.1 Dasyornis broadbenti | reverse complement strand
TTTTTTTTTTTTTCTTTTTTTCATCTGTTTACATTCCAGGAAGGAATCATACAATAAATTCTCGTCACAATTGGAATGCTATGCTTGTAAAAAGTATTTTGCATTTCTAAGATAATATTTTGAGCAAGAGAACTGATTTCCAATACTTTCGTGGTAACAAAAGAATTAAACCTCAGCAGCAAATTCCTCCCTTCTGCTTGAGCTCCCCAAGAGCCAGGTAAAAGCAGCTGAAGCAGTGGGACAAATTCAACGTGTGACCTTTCTACTTCTCAAGTGCCAGAGCTCAGGTTCAGGCTTACTTGTGCCATGTATTGTAGGAATTAAATACTCTTCAGTTGTTCCCACAATAATTTGGCTGATATTGATAAAAATGTTGAAAATATTAGAAATATCACAAAGTCATGTCATTTGGGGACAAGAAAGGAAAACTGAGAGGGTCTTCAACCCCTGCCATGAACAACAATGGCCAAATTCTGTTCTCAGTTAGATGGGGTAAAGCAGGAGTACCCTGGAATTTGTATTGGAAGTTGACTGAGCAGATCAGAAATCAAATCAACATTGATGTAAGATGCTGCCATGCATTTCATGAGAGAAACTCAGAGCTGCTGCACAAGATATTTAACTCCTTTCACTGTGAAGTTTTCTGAAAACATTAATTCTGACAATAAAGAGAAAACCAAAAGCCTTACGGAGGAAGAAAATAAGAATATATTGAAATTAACTTTGCTGAGTCACCCAGTGACCACGTTATCATTCCCTGAGGTTCCATTTGTGTTTAAAATGTATTGATGGCTTAATCGAGTTGGAACAGAGACTGTAATCAAAAAGTGAACACAGGGGCATTTTCCATGAGCTCGAAGGCCCCTCTAGTGGCTAAACCAAAAACTGAATCACATCACGATTCTGCTCGTTCCTGGTAGAAACTGAGCAGCAGCACAGGAGAAAGTAAGCAAAAATCAGAAATTTATGTTTCCAAACTGCATTTTTCCCAGGTATGACCCCAAAACAGACGCTTGGACAACGGTGGCCCCTCTGAGCGTGCCTCGGGACGCGGTGGGGATTTGCCCCCTTGGGGACCGGCTCTACGCCGTGGGGGGCTACGATGGCCACTCGTACCTGGACACCGTGGAGTCCTACGATGCCCAGAACAACGAGTGGACAGAGGTAACGGAACAGCAGCCTCGGCCATGGCAGGGGCTGCTCCTGCCCAAGCAAGTGCAGATTTGTGGCTGGTTTTGTGCACAACGACACCTGAGCGTGCAGCAACAGCGGAGGCAGTGAATACAACATCTGTGCTCTCTCCTGTCAACCGTGTCGAGCCTCTCAGGCTGAGGGCGGCAGGCAAAGCAAGGCAGGTTGCACAAATAATTTTGGGCTTTAAGGGCTCAAATTCACCACGGTGGATCTGGTATGTTTGCCCTCTTCTGGAGGCACCTTCAAACTTCTGTGTTTCTGGCCCTCACGGCTGAGACCAAGAGGAAATGTCTGCACTGTCAAGATCCTTTTGCAGCTCCACACTCCATGGTTTTGGAATGTAGGGTGTGAAGGACTTTTGAATATGCTAAGGGAACAACAGCAGGCTACACCCTTGAAACTCAGTGGCTGCTGAATTTTGCCAAAAAGCCCAAACTGTTCTTTCATACCTTAGTTAAATCTAATTTTTTTAGCATTACATCAATTTGAATAAACAAATTGCTTTCCTATTAATCTGAAAGTAATTCCTTCTATTCCTATCCATAGGAGACCACTAAAAATGTTTCCTCCTTTTTCTTTTTTCTTTCTAGGAAGTTCCTGTCAACATTGGAAGGGCTGGAGCATGCGTTGTTGTTGTGAAGTTGCCCTGAGGACTTTCAATGAGCGTGGAACTGAACTGAGTGGAGTCTCAGAAGACAAGAAACATTTCCAGGAGCAGCACACACTGCACACACCTCAGCAGCCCTCCCTGATGGACAATATTGATCTCTGAGCTGTCACACTATTCCAGCACAAAAGTGTCTTCCTGCACTACAAAAATCAGAAAACTTTGCCTAAGGAAATAATTTATTACGCCTAATATGTAAAATCAGTTAAATGGTTTAAATGTTTGAATGGTTCAGGTTTGTTACAAAATTGTATCTGTTGTTTATAAAATGCAGCAATGAGAGGTGTGTATAAAATTTCAAAAGATTTTTTCCCCTTCTGTGTTGTCAGGAATGCTAAAGTTTATTAAAAAAGCTTTTATATTTTAAGTAAATGAAAACGACTGTGAAACACTTCCAACTGCTCAAAAAGAAATATTTGCTCTTAAATATTACTGTCAACAGAATATTCTCTGCAGAAGCAACTGAATTTCTGTAGCCAGAAATTAAACTCCTAAATTAACTTTAAAATCAATCAGAGCAGCAGATATTTCGGTGGTTATTTACCATGCAGCACCGCGAGAACTGTGTCAGAATATCCACTTTGAGCAGTAGACAGAATTGAATAATGCAAGCTAAGAAATAGCAGGGCTAAGGTACCTTTATGCTGTTGTGTGCCGGCAGAGAGAAATTTCTTTTGTCAAAACACAATGCAAATATAATTTGCAATCATTCTCAGAGCACAGATACGTGATATTTTAATGGTGCTCTGTGTGTCAGGTTATTCATGGATTTCTCTTTGCCCACTAAGCATCTGTCAGGATGTGTTAAACGAATCTGACCATTCCTGGGATAATAACCACGCATTCCATTTTGAAACAATCATATAATCACATTCCTTGAATATAACTTACAAAATGAAATTTTTATATCATATTGATATGCCAATCTTTGACCTCAGCTGAAGATTACCAGCTTTCTCTCATGTACAGTAGAAACATGGTAAGGAATCAACCACATCCACTGTGTGACATTAGAGACCATTCATGTAAACGTGGCTGTGTTTTATCTGGAATTAAGGGAATGCTAAGAATCGAGAACAAACAGGAAAAGAATCACTTGGAAACAGCACACAGTATTCCACATGCATGGTATTTTCTTTTTGTGTGCCAATTTCTACTGTTTTGCTTTAATTTCATTTTTTTTTATGATTTCAAACACTGAAAGTGCATTCTAGAAGAAGAATGTATGTAAGATATTCTAAGCTGTAAAGCACAAGATTTGGTCAGTATCCACCTTAGTGTTCGTTCTGTTGTTGTTTTGTCAGTATCGGAAAATTCAGGACAGGGATGAAAGTCTCTGAATGTGTGGGCCAACCTTCCTGATAGAATGCTGTGGTTTCAGATTTCAGCAATATGCTATTTTCAAAAATTTATAGTATTAAGCCTATTGAATGCCTCTAAAGAAAGAAGTCTCATAAGCGTATTTATAAAAAGAACATTTTTAACTTTAAAAATCAATTATGTTTATATATAGCATGCTACATTCAAATAAACTTTACTTTCTCTGCTAAGAAAATTTAGACTGTATTTTAACAACTCTGTGGTCTTTATTCTGAATCCTTTCCAAACCAGAAAACACAGAAGCATCAATTTTCTTTTTGCACTCTAAAAGAACAAAAGATGCACAAAACCCCCTAAAATCGGCGCCAACACGAAGAGCCAAGCAAACAGGAAATGAACCCTAAACCAGCTTGTGGACTCCAGAATTCGCATCAGAAGGAAGTGATTTAATTTCAGTTTTCAATTTCAATTAATTTCATCAGAATCTGTGATCTGAAGCAAACACAAGGGGCCAACCAGAAGCGCGAGAATCCGCACAGAGACACCCTGGGGAGGGGAGGGGAGGGGAGGTTGTTCCTCTCTCCCCGTCCCACAGGGAAGCTCTCTGACCTCCCGCCTACAACACCTTCCTGCAGCAAATGCTAACTTGTAAATGCTGAAATATAACTTGCAAATGTTGAAATTACAAATCCTGAGCCTTCCCCCCTGGTCTCTGCCAGCCTGCAAAGATCCCTGCAGGGATCAGGATTGGTGTGGATGCAGGGAGAGCCCCACTGCTGCTTTTCGCTCGGCCTCTAATTCCTGCTTTTCTCCCATAACCGCTCATTGCTGCTTCCAGGGACCAGCACAACCAAATCGATTCTAGTCCTGTTTGGAAAGCACGGATATTGAATGCCCGTTTTCAAAATTCCCAAATAAAAATGATACACACAAAGTGCAGCCAATGCCAGCCACGCAAGAGGCACATCAGAACAGACTCTGGCTGACAATGCTCTGACCCGCAGAGCCTCTGCATGAAATTTCAGCTTTCTCAGGGCAAAAGAAGGCAGACAGCCTCCAGTGAGAGAGAGCAGCCTTGGCCCCTGAGCCGACAGAGTGGTTTATAAAACATAAACCCGTCCCTAAGAACCTGTGCGAGTCTGTAGCACCTTAATCCAAACACACAGGGCCTTTGAGAGCCACGTGGCTACCAAATCTTACAACTGCAGAGATGACACAGAATCCCCCTCCTCAGCTTGCAAATTCTATTAAATGCTCTATCAGTAAACAAGATGTGAAACTCTCAGGGAAAACACTTAGCTATAAACAGCGCCCTTCACTCTCTCTCCAAACACATGCTGCCATTGCTGTAATTTAATAAAGGCTCAGAAGGAGCATTAGAAGACTTTCTGTGTTTCTTTAGTGCTGTCTAAAGAAATAACGTCATGAGGTTTGCTTACGTAAAAAATAACATAAGGCAGAAAAAAGATGTCATTCTTTGAGCTTGCAGAAAACAGCTACATTTACCAGTTTAATAAATTTAATAAATTCTTCCTACCATGAACCGCGACCTCTGAGGCAGAGTGTGTGAATATTTGCTTGTGTGTCTCATGAGATGCTCTAATTTCTATGGCCAGGCTGCAATAACAAGAACACTTTTTAAATTTTAACTTCAAGGCTGCATCTTGTTGTAAAAACAACACAAAGATAAATATGGGTGTGGGGAAAAGGAGAAGGATGGAAAGGCTATGGTGGGTTTAGTACTGAAGTTTGAGAGGGTTTTTTTGGTTTTTTTTTTCCCCATATTATTTGTACAGCAGTGAAAAATCTTGTGAAAAGAAACCAGCACTCCACAAAAGGAAATTGGGCACTTAGCAGGAAGGTGGAAGGAAACTGGAGAGAATTTGAAGATTTGGGTAATAATGTCCACATGAACTGCACCAGCAGTGATACTTCATAGAGATAGAATGTGTGGGGAGCAGGGACAGCGCTCACCCATGGAATCAGCTCTGAAAGCAAAAGAAAGATTTGCTTTCAGAAAGCAAAGGAAAGGCTGGAGATGCAGCTTAAGCACTCTCACATCTCTGTCTTGTAGGAGACAGAGCGCAAGCCCAGAAAAGTCCCTGCCATACCTCTAGCACTGAGACTTGTAGGAAAGCATTGCTAAAGTTATTTACAGCTGTCACAATACATATAATTTTCCTGGTGGAGTACAATGTTTAATTTCTTACAGAACACAGCTACCCTAAACCACAGTCTCAGCTGATCGGTGTTGTGTGTCTTCAAATTGTACAAACCAAGGAGTGAACAGCCTCCACTGAAAGCTTCTAGGAACTTGGTAAGGATTTATTGAGTCCATGCAGTCCAGTCAGCCCAATACCGCTCATTTCTTCGGTCCATTCAGTTCAGTGACACGAGACTTTCTCCCTGACAGGGTCACACACACTTCATTTTCCACATAGGACATCTCAGGGTGAATTTCCTTAGCAGTTACTCCATGTCCGCCCATGAATTTTTCACTCAGGGCAGGCATGAGACCCTTAAACCCATTTCTTAATGATGAATCCTCTTCCTCAGCAAATCAGATCAAAGTTTTCTCATCCCCAGTCCTTGACAAGTCAGGTTTTGAGCTCGGGGGGCTCCTCTCGTTGCTGGAGTGAGACTCAGCCCAGCTCAGGCTCCCTTTGCCGTTCAGGCTCTGCTCAGGAGATGGTGCTGTGTGACAATTTTTAGAGAATCCTGGCTCTTCCTGCATTTCAGCCGTGAGCCGGGCCTGCTCCCAGATATTGGATGCAACTTTTCCAAGATTCAGCAGTCTCACCTCACTGCTCTGTAAACACTGAGCTGCGATTGGCTTTTATATGTGCATCTCCCTGTCACCTCGAATTAATGGAGGATTCAATGACACTGCTTCCAGAATTCAGAAAGAGCTTCTGAAGCACAACGTTAAAAAAAAATACAGCTTATGAATGATTTCCTACGGAAAATAGAGACCAGTTTACAATCAGCTTTACACTGTTTATAAGACAACTCTAAATAAAAATAAGAATTTTAAAAATGTCAGGGAAAATGAAGTGTTAGAGCACGTGAAACTGACCCTTTCCTCTGCTATACTTTAACCAAAGGGGTAACAATTCCTCACTGACTTCTGTCAGCCCAAGGTAAGTCTGAGCTCAGAGACTTTTGAGTATAAAGAAGTTAAAACACCACAAATATTCTGATAATCTCTTATGAACCAGCACTATTATATGGCAAAAGTTGCTTATGTTGTTTCAGGACACCTACCCCCCCAAACCAAAGACTTTTCCTCAATAATTACAACTGTGAGGCTAAAGGAACTCTGAAAAAACCTCTTTGTTTCTGTGACACGAGCAGCTGAGATAGAAAGAGAGAAAAACCCGAACGGATTCATTGCCTCAGCTTCCCAAACCACTCAGCGTCCAACTGGTCCCTTGTAAGAGCCTGAGCTGATATCTGGATGCAGCTGCTCCCACAGCAATTCTCAGCGCCTCTTTCCCTCCCTCTCCCCACTGAACAGGAGCTTTCTTCCAAAAACCTTGGCAGCACCATTCCCTAGAGGCTGCTCTGTGCATTACCGCCTCTCTGTTCTCTCAGACTCCTTAAAAACCAAATCCTGCCCTCAAATTCCCCACTCCTCCCCACACCAAAGGCTTTCCTGCCTTTGAGCTCCTCCTGGCAAAGCTCAGTGTTTATATGGCAGCGCTCACACGTGAGGTCACGAGCGAGAAAATAATTTCGGTTGTCAAGAAACCAGTCCAAGGCTTTAATTTCAAGCATTCAAATGTAAGTTAATCTTTCTTAAAATAAAGATAAAATCAGCACTTCTAGATGAAGAAAAAAGCGCCTATGTACAGCTACTGAACAACTGATGATAATTGAAACCCCCGTTCTGCCCAAGGCTCTTCTGATAAGAATTGATTATCAAAGACCTCATTAGTTTCTTTCACTCTGCACTGTTTGTGCTGAACAATAGTAAATAAAAAGTCTTGTGATGATTGTGTCTTTACAACCTTAAGTATTGCACGATGCTCAGAAAAACATGTGCTTGTCTGATTCAGTTGGGAAAAACAGTGTGCCATATAAAGAAAAATTCATTTTAATCACACTCAGTAATCAGATTCTTTTGTGGGAAAAGGGGCCTGCAGCTGCTGGATGGAATCAAACACGCTGCAAGAATAAAGAAAAATCACTGCGGCATGTTCTTCCCGAGCAGCGCTGTACACACTTCATTAACAGTATCCTGGAAAAGTGAGAAAGATCGGAGAGAAGAGGTCAGGAGCCAAAAGAGACACTACAGGGTAGGGAAAAAAAAAATTCAAACCAAAAAGTAACTCCTCTGAGGAACCTGTCAAACTTAATTTGAGCCTTAAAATACAATAAAATCCAATATAAAAATCCCATTTGATTCTTTACTACAAGAAGTAAAAAGGACCATGAAACAAAGCAGGAGCAGTGAAGCTCTAAGTGTATACAGAATTATTTGTTAAAGACCTTTTTCCTGCTTTCTTCCTCCCAATTGGAAACTGATTTAATAATTCTCATTATCTTGAAAGGTTTATAGCCCCATAATTTATATCACTTATTTTTATTGTTATAATTTAAAATGCAGAGCTACATATTTTATTCTCAAATTCTTATTTGAGAAAAGACATTTGTAAGAGTTTGAACACAGAATTTTGTAGAGTTGTGCTTGGATATTGGTTGATAATTGCAAGCAACGAGCTGTTGGTTTCTGCATGCAAATAACTTGTTTATCAGCTCAAAGCACTTGTTATACATTCTGTGTTGAAAGAGTCAGGGCTTAAAGGGTCACTGCAAGAATCTAACAGTGATCTGCAAGTTAAAATGTGACTTCTGTGCAGTGAATTAAAAGTCTCTTTTCTCCACAGTTAAAAGTTCATTTGCTCTTCTGTTAGAAACTGTTGAATAAACTGAGTTCAAGGTGTACAATTCATGGAAGAATCAATCTCTATCACATACATCAGACCATGCCTTACCCTTATGATAAACAGATTTTTTTTTTCTGTTTCATGACCTGTGAGAAGCCCAGATGCACTTCATGAAACAAGACCTTAATTTTGAAATGAAGCAGATATTCTAATGTGGTCACATGTCTGCAGTGCAAAATAAGGAACGTTGAGGTGATTTATGTCTCGGTTTTTCAGAACAAAACCCACAAAGGAGAGAGATCTGAAGGAGCTTTGCAGGCAGGTGGGGTCAGCCTCCTCTCCCACGTAACGAGTGAGAGGAGAGGAGCAGAAGAATCAAACTCAGTCTCCCACTGTGAAGAACCAGGCAGGATCAAACATGAACAAACAAGCAAACAAATTGTCTGAGGAGGATCAAAGAGCAAAGTAAGATATTCCACATTCTGTCTGTGTAACTCCCTCCACCCTGGACCTGCTGCAGGTGCTCCCTGCCCAGGGGCGTGCACAGCCCTCTCGAATTTCAGCACAGATATTGTATTTTCAGTCTCCCCCAGGCGATGGCTCAGAAAGTCACCCAGTCTAGCCAGTACATCTGCAATGGCACTCCAAGCCATTTTTACAAAACAAATCAATTTTTATATATGGTATTGAGTTGCAATAGCACTAATTCAATTTTGACTTGAAAAAAATTCCACAACCAGGAGACTGCTTGGCTGGCAGCTCAGAGGAAGAGAGAGGAAAAGCTGCATTTCAACCCCAGAGAAATTAATGTTTGGGTTGGATAGAAAATTCAAACAGGGCTGAAGCAGCATTTTCAATCAAAGAAACAAAGATATACCATATCCCTGACTCCATATCCATTACTTTTACAGTGTTTTGAAAGTTTAAAAGCTTGTTATGTGTCTCAATAGCAACAGATTTAACTGAGGATTATATTACAGAAAAGAAATAGATGCATGCAGCTCTTACAGAAGGGAAGCTCTGTCTGTGTGTGGTCATTCTGCAGGGCAGTCCTGTTTCTTTGGGGGTGCAAGAGGTGAGCATTTAGCCCCAAAGCTAACACTAACATTAAAACTCAATACGCTAATTAGGATACTGAAACTCCGAACATTTTAAAGAAAAAGTGTTTTTTCTACTGCATACTAATTTATTTGGACTGACAGTGACTTGATGATGATGATAAAACTGATTCAATTCAAACTGTCACCAACTCTGTCAGGTTTACAAAACGAGATTAATTTTCAGTCGCCTGCTGATAGGAAAGGTATTGCTATGACATACGCATGGTATTCATTGATTTTAATACCTGGTCAGGGCTGGAGTGGCAACTGGACTGCGGCAGCCTTTCATTTCGGAAAGAGAAAAGAACAAATATTAGTTCCACAAGCCAGTAAGAAGTGCAGGACTTCTAAAGCCTCAAATTTTAGGGGAATTCTTTAGTTGGCTTCATCATTGTGTGGTACAAGCATGCACCTTTTGTGGTCTTGAAGGAAAAAGAAGGGACAAAAGGAGAAGCTTTCATGAATTGTGAGTAAGGAGGGGAAACAACACCATGAATCAACCGGGGAATGAGCCGTGGTGGGGTTCTGCACTATTTACCAACAAGCGAGGGGAAGGTTTTGCACCATTTCATAAACGTGCAATTTTCACAACGCAGACCTATCAATTGTTTCCAGACAACGCTGTGTTTCAGACATCTTTAGAAGAAATTCTTCCGTTAAATGACTTTATCAATCAACGTACCAGTCACCCGGGGAAAGCAAATCAATCAGTGGTCTTGTTCTAAAATTCCTCTGCAAGGTGAAATTTGGAGCAAGTCCAGCGGGTGACCCTCAGTTTCCATCTCCCCATCCTCTGTGCTAGGATTGCTCCTTCTGTACACAGCAATAATGTCACAAACTTATAATTTATTCTTTAGCACATTAAATTTAGATTTTCAAGTTTGTCTTCATAAGGAAGGACAAACATTTTCCTGCAATCCCATAAAGCTTTTAGCTGAAGCATTGCACACGTGATTTGTGCCAGTTCTTTCTCTTTATGCCTATTGCAGAGAAAAATAATTGCAGTGTAATAGACTTCTTATGAAGAGAGTAATTTATGTAGTGCATAACTTTTATTGCAGACCGAGGTTACTTTAAAAGGAAAGGTAAATTAAACATTTTAAAGAGTAAAGATTGTAAGCAAATGGAAACATAATTCAAAGCTGGAGAAGAATTATGCTACTTGTTGGAAACTGAAAAGTACTAATTTGCATTTGGGTAATCATTAATAGGGGTTATGAGGTGTCAATTATGTTCCACGTGTGACCTTTTTAGTTTCTAGGTAATGTACCTCAATTAATTGTCTGTGGCATCATAAAGCACCTTTTCCGCTGCACCATGACTGTGAAAAGCAATAAAATTCTGCCTCTGCAGCTGAAGTATGAAATGCACAGCTGACCTTAGCACTCAGCAGCAGCTCACTGATGCTAATGCAGACCTTCTCCTGGCATAAATTACAAAGCAGGCACAATCTCAGAGCTCAGCTCACGCCTTCCCAGCCCTGGGTGGGTTCTTGTGAAGTCACAGAAATGGCCCTGCTTTGAAATGTCAGTTTCAGTTCTCAGTTGAACTGCGCACGGAGAATTCGGCTTGAACAAAACGCAGTCAGCTGCTTTAAATTTCGGTGTAGAAATTCCTATGAAAGGCAAAACTCTGCTCCAGTTACACTGTTCCTTCTTAGGAATATAAATGAACCAAAAATCTCGATATTGACAGGCTTTCTGAACAACACTGATGAACAAAATCAGATGAGAATCGTGCAGTATTTTCTACCCAAGAGCCTTAGGCTGTAAATTCAATATGCAAATGTAATCTCTGAATTAAAATCTGTCATTAACTCATTCAGTACTTTGGAAACATTCAGATGAACAAATAGTCGTATGATTCTCAGTTTGTTTTTAAAAACCCCAACAATGACAAATTAAACTTCTTGAAGCAAGAAAATGAATATGATTTTCAGCTTTCAAAGTAAGTCATTTGTAAAATCATACAGGAGGAAGAAGAGAAATAAAGCAGGCTGTGGTCATGAAACAGAAAGGTAATTCAGTAATCTTTTATTTTTCTAAGATATTTTTAGGAACCCAAAATCACGGTTGCATTACCATTTTAAGAAGGAGAACATGGTGAAAAAATTGATGTAAAAAACCCCTTTAACTTTCCTCCCTCTGCTCCCCAACAACGCACTGCAGAAGTGCAAATCTAATCAACAAACAGAAAGCAAACAAACTCCAACAGAATATTTCATCTTTCTCAGCTTTCTAAATCTTCAAATAAATGTCATATGTAAATAAATTTTCCAACCTGACAATGCCAAGGTGTAAAAATCCTCTTGGGCTCGTGCAAATGTTTTTTTGCTGCCTACAAAGACTTTATGAATCAATGGTGAGATGTCTATTGAAGCTCACATTTATTGCCAAGATTGCTTTTCAAAGCCCACCTGTCAGTAGCAATTTTGTTTTCATTAATTATTGACCCGCATGTCCCTACACAGAGGCAGACACAGCAGAGGATTCATCTCAAGTTCATAATAACAGGGCTGCTCAATAATTTCATGAAGTATGTATGGATACAGATATAAAGTTGGCATTACTGGAACTTTTAAAAGAATAAAAATACACCGAGCTGAAGTGCAAACGTAATTTCAGAAATGCTTCAAGCAGCTCCATGGAAACCAGCACATAATAAATGGGATCAGTGTGCACTCTGAGCAAAACAGACTTTGCCCAAACTTAAGAAATTAAACAGTTAAAAATGGAGATGATTTCAGGGTTAAAATACCCCAAAAGTCTGGTGTTAGAGCAATGAAATGAATTCAGCTGCTTTGTCAAACGCTGTCTTTGAGCCTGTGCAGTCTGTGTCAAACCAGAACATGCTCACTGCGTGTGAGTGCATTCTCATGGGCACCCAAGTGTATGGCTCTGAAGAAATGCAGAACACGTGAAAGTCAGAATTTTGGCTTTCCTTCCCACAGAATGGTATTTATTCTCTTTGTATGTGGTATTTCTGCTATTCTATAAATAGGGAGCTCTGTCTAGGCATGCACCGCAAGCACACCCAGAACTGGTAGGTGGCTACCAAACTATGGCTGTCAGAGGAGTGACAGGGCCCTAAGACTTTGCCTATTAAAATAAGATTTAGCAGACCCACAGAAATGTGCTTCGCGTGCTCACACACTTCCTGGCAGTTCCATGCACTCACCTGGCCCTGCTGGTTCTGCTATAGCACGAGCTCTCTCTCTCTCTCACTGGTAAATTTTTCTTTATGGAATAAATAAATTTAAGCCCTTGTCTTGAGTTGCTTTACGAGGCAGGAGGTTTCCATGTGTGTCCTGTAATAAATGACACGGGTGAAACTAAATGATATCCGCTCTCACGAAGAAAAGCGTGCGGCTGTTTGTGAGGAGGGAGCTCATGGATTTGGCGGGCCCGGCGTTGCCTGAGCTGCTCACTTTGAACAGCCCCAACAACTTCCAAACGAACTTTTCCTCCAAACCACTGCACGGGTATTGGAAAATGCCCATTTTTAAAAGGAAGCCAGAACAGGAACAGTAAATGATGTGTAAAATTGAGTAAAAGATCTTCGCTTTGTCTCCATATTTATTGTTGCCAACCATTCTTAGAATTGCACGGGGTTGACAGAGGATTTAGAAGTTTCCATCCCTCTGTAGCTTATTTTCATTAAACACCGTAATTTTATGTCAAGGGAATTTATGTTCTGTTCTGACGTGCTCTATACTCTGTGTCTTAGATATAATAAAGGACGTTCTGATCACCAGAGATTGAGAGGGATTAATTCATTCCACTTCCCGTGTTCAGAATATGCTCTGTGCTTCCTCCATAATGATTTCTGAAGCTTTTCTTTTGGGAATGCTGATCCTGCTTGTGGGATAACCATGAATCCCGGACTCCTGGTGATTAAATGGAAAAGTTTATATGAATATTGAAAATTAAACCTTTGATTGCTTCTAATTTCAACATTTCTGAAAGATTTATTAGATTATAATATCTCAAGTGAAAATACATACAAATAAATTATGGTTTGGTGAACTGACACTTCATAGAAACATATAAAGACATAGAAACATATAAAGACATAGAAACATATAAAGACATAGAAACATATACGCATAAATGTACTTAGGAGACAATTGAAAAAGGGTTGTGTAACACCATTCACCTTTTTAACTTTCTATGAGTTATTCTGAATTTACAAAAACTTTCAAATTCTAATGAAAGTTTGCCTGAAGATGTAGTAATAATCCAGGCTATCCATTTTTTTTTCAGAATTTGGGAATCTCTAGATCGTTTTCTGGGGAGAGGGACAATATTATTTGGCCAATTACTCCCCAATGCTGTCTTTCACGAATTAATCCTGCTGAAGTAGTTTTATGATTTCAACATCCTGTTATACTCTGTTGTGCACGTTGTTAACGGGAAATAATGAACAGAACTGGACTCAAACCACGTTTTGTTAGTGCTCGGTACCTGCAAGTCATTCCCATGTGCTCAATACTTGCTGTACTTTCAGACACAACAAAATCAAGGTTTTACCAGGTGAAATACATTCATAGGCTGGATAATCCTTTTTGGATTTCCTTTACATTTAAAATTATATGACAGATAGCTTATTACAGAACTTTTTTATTGTTATTAAAAGTTTCATTTCAAATCTTTAAGCAATCTAAATTGGAGAACAGGGGTATTCTCACCATTTAAAAATTTTCTATGTCTTTTTCATAAAAATGTTTAAGACTTCACTAAATAAATACAAAAAAAAAACCCTTATGAAGACTAGAAATCCGAGAGGAGATTAAGTTTCACCTGCAGCGAGGTGAGTGCAAATAAATTGAGATGTGAAAGCAGCCCCAGAGAGCTCTCAAGCCTGGGCTGTTAAAGCATTTTGTCTGCTCTCACATTACTTCATCAGTGCAAGCTCCCGTTTTAAATAAATCTACACCTTCAATCTTGAACCTTGTCAGGTGACGGAGATAAGAGTGAATTATATCTGGTTCTTACAGAGGGGCACCCTTAGAGCCTTGGCTCTAGGATTGCTCAACAGCTTTCTGCAGTTTCTCTGCCTGCATGCTGGGAGCCTCTCTCAGGGTCCTGAGGAGTTTGTGCTTTCCTTCTCTCTGGGGTTTCCCCAGGAGCAAAAACGCTGCTTGAAAGACAAAACAAAATCTTCATGTTATGTTTCTTTATATTTATAGCACACTTTTGATCACGCTCGTCACGTGTTTAGGAATTCATCAGCAGCGTTTCAAGGTTGTTTGCCTAACTTGGTAAAGCGTTTCATGCCAGTGGCAGCCAATGAAAGAAAATAAAAGAACCATAAAAACAGCTGTAGGAAAAAAAAAAAAAAGGAAAATATTGGCTACTTTTGTCATCAAGAATCATTCTGAATTTTAATCACTCTCAGTGAAAGAAATTGGTCCATGTGTAAGACCATCTTCTGACCTGTAACATTTTTAATTCACAGCCTACGCTATGATCTGGAAAGGGAAAAGGAAACAGAAGTGAGAGGAGTTTTTGTGAGCAGTGAAGCCCACTGCCTGTGCTGATGTCCACCCCCGCAAGAAGTGCCAGGCCAGGGCATTTCTGCTTCACTGCGTGTCCCAGGAATAAGCAGGAGCAGCTGATGCTCCTGAGTGGGATGGGAATGGTGGCTCCTCGCAGGTCCCTATTTCCCTGCAGGGTGCCCTGCGGGCTGAGGATCAGGTACTGGAGCTTTGGCAGGGCCCCGTGTGTTTACCCTGGGACTCCTTGGATTAGGGCCAAGGCCTCATGGAAACAAAGCCAGCTCGGATGGGCACTGGCAGCCCTGCAGGCAAGGCAAGGTTTCAGAGCATCCATCAGCTTTTAAACCTCTCACACCTTTCCGAGCTTCTGAGTGCAAATTCCAGTCACCTCTGCTGCCGTTCCAAATGATCCAGCTAATCGCTGGATGAAAGACTTCATTCTTCAGATCTGATCGCTTTAAACAGGAGGGCCTTGCGATCTGATCCTTCTTAATCAACTGCATACTTAAAGCTTTAATTGTGTGAATACTCCTAATTTCATTGCAAAATTGCTGGTGAACAATTATCATCTTCTTGGCTGTCACTGATATGCAAATCACTCACACATCCCGATCAACTTTACAGCAGTTTCCTACTAAGGGTCATTAATGCCATTTCCATGTGCTCTGTGATCTCTCTGCTATCATTGTAGCCATAATGAATGCTTAAAGTCACAGTAATGAAGCAAAATGTTTTTTTAAAAAATATATCCTGATGACTTTTTCAGAAAAAAAATCCTTGGATTTAGCCTAGAGATTCAAAAAACTCCAGAGCCTTCTATAATCAGTATTGAATTTTCTTAGAAAGAAAGTTAAAAACCAAGGCATTCTTTCCAAGTCATGAATCAAGTTTTTTTTTTTTTCCCCACGACAAACACTATAAGTGGGGCTGGCCGCTTTGTGCCTGTGCAAGTGTTGTATCATAATCCACACCAGCAGATCAATGACCTGTTGGACAGAACCACTCCAAATCACCTCCCTTCCCATTCTCCTGCTTTCTGGTCTTCTGAGCGCAAACTCCCCATCAGCCTGGCTGACCCAGCTGCAGGAGCGCTGCGGTAAAGAGCAGCTGTCAGGGTGATGCATGCCCCAGCCGGGCAGTGACAAATGGGAGGCAATGGCACTTATCACGAGGAATAACACTTTAGCTACAGATCTGGCTCGGCATCACGCTGCCTTGATTTCCCACTGCAGCATCTCAGAGCTGCTGCTGGACTGGACATTACCGTGCCAAACCTTCGTGATTCACCACAGGACAAATTGCCAGCGAGGTGTGTGACTGCAGCAATATCCTCCAGCTTTTTTAAGACCTGACACCAGATTATTTCCTCCCTCAGGTAAAGTCTGGAAAAGACAGCACGGAGGAAACACGTCCCCCTCTCTTATCAGATCAACTTTTAGAGCCGAATTCCAGCCTGACAACCCTAAGGGTGCTCCCCACTGCAGCCATTGGTGTGCTCTGTCTGTAAAAACACAGATCTTATTTAAAAGCCTGTGTGCTTCCAAATTGCAATTAGTCATATGTGAAATCTTCAGAGACGCAATGTTTGGCTCAGATTTTATCCTTAGCTACTGTTTCTAAGCTAGAGGGACAAAACTGATTTTCCTACTTGACATTTAGTTTTGACATTAGTAAAGCTAAGCAAGGAAAAAAGGATAGACGGGAAATTAATTGGCTGTGTCCATTAGCATGAAGCCCTGAAGTTATCACTACAGAAACTGTTCTGGGGAGTGTGGCACAGGGAGAACGGGCTCTGTGCTGCTGTCACCCCAGAAATTGCCAGGGCACGGGCCAGGGGCCAGAGCCGTGGGAGGCAGAGGAGCTGCTCAGGCGTGGTCGGGGATGGAATCTCGCTCCCTCATTTGGGGTTACAGCTGCATGGAAATTAAAGTCGGTAATAAAGGCTTCCATTCCCATTAATGAATGGCTGGCTCAGGTTCATGGGGGTCTTCTGAAGGGAGAGTGGTTCTGCCTGTGGTGACAATTTAACCCTCTCCTGACCTCAGTGCTGCACATCCTCCCAAAGGAACTGGTTATGGCAAACCCGAGCCCAGCGCTCAGACTCGGGGCCTTCAGGAATATCAGAGCCTACAGGACAAAAGGCACGGCTGTGCACAGGAACAGCACCCAGGACTTGTGCTGGGGAAAAGAACATCCTTTGATCACGCTGCATGAAAAGGTGCAACAGGAGGGACATTTCTGCCACAATTCCTGCCTCGCTCTGGAGAACATTTTCAAGTGACAAACTGCTTTGCTGGTAGAGATTTTACAGAAGCCTGGTTACCTGCTTCTGCTTCTCCTTCTGGGAATGAGGGTTTGTCTCTGGAAGAGGGGGGAAGAGGAAAGGCAGGGACAGCCCGAGCTGAGGAAGGCTCTCTAGGTCCCCAGGCAAAAGGATGAAGTGACACCACATCACAGGCTCTTCTGTTTGTTCGGTGTGTGCATATAAACTTCAGGGATGACAAGAAACACATCCATACATCACCAGAATTACCCAATTCCCTCCCCACACATGCAGAACTCGGTGCTGTATCATCCGATTTCTCACATGCAGTGAGTGAAAACGCTTGCCAAGACCACAAATTCGTAGTAACGGATTGTAAATCCTTTGGATTGTAAATTCCTGCAGGAATTTATCTAAAGGCTTGGCATTTTAAGATCTGTGTTTTGGCATTTCTCTGCTTCGGCTTATTGAAAAAGCAGAAGGTGAGGGTAAAATAGATTATTAACACCAGAACCCAGTTCTTTAAACGTGGCACATGCAATGTATGAATTCAGGCCAAAGAATAATAATCCTACGAATTACAAATGAAGCAAGTGCCATGGGAACCTTCAATGCACACTCAAGACATTAATTAAAAGCTAACATTTCCACCAAAGTTTCTGGCAACAGGTGACTCTCACCAGCTCCCAAACTGCACACAGAAATATGAGTCGCTGAAGTTTTCAAAAGCATCTGTCTAATCAAGAAGTAATTTCTACCACTCTGTCCAATTTGCATTTTTAAGCCAATGCAAAAAGGCATTTAAAAAATATATTCCTAAAGTTCAGGTCAAGAGCAGACCTCTGTGTGAAAACCTTATGGAATCTGCTGGAGAGTGAGCTGAACACGTTGAGCTGGTGACCAGTAGATGGTGGCATAAGCTAAAATACTGAAATATTTGGTAAAAAGATGGCAACAGTGATAAAATGACAGCTTTTGTTTTTACTGAGACTTCAGATCTTTTATCTGATACCAGGATTCTTTCTGCTTTGTTCTTCTTATTGCAATTGCTGTCTTTGTTCAATTTGCTTAAAGTTGGACAGAAAGGTGCATTTTACTGTCTTCAATCAAATATTAATTTTCATGTCCTTTGGTCTAATATTTACACCGCAATTCTACTGAATCAAAAAGCCTTCACTTTCAAGACTCCTGATTATTCATTTTTTATTTATTTGTAGCATTTAATGCAGAAATAACAATTTCAAAAGAGCAATACCTCTGTTAGCACGGTTCACGCAGAGCTGAGCGTTAGAAGGACGGGGCAGCATCAGCTTTGCCTTGGCACAGCCCAGAGGAGCAGCACAGCAGCACCAAAAGGACTTTTCTGCAGGTATTTGCTCCACAGCGTTGCAGACTGCAGTTCATAAATCATTCCTCTCCGATACCAAGGAGCAGTGAGAGAAACAAAAGCAATTTACTGTTCCTCATTTCACAGCAATTGGGAAGGAACTGACAGATTTGGTGGGGCTGGAGCAGCGGCACTGCCCTGTCACCATCCGGCCCAGAGTCAGGGAAAGAGCACGCAGGTTTTCCCGGTATTAAGGGGAAAACTGGCTCTGGAATGAAATAAGTGCAGCCCAGGTGGACCAAGCCGAGATGTAAGTAGAGATAAAATGAGCTTCCAGAGCTCAGCACGGTCTGTCGGGGTCTCTGTCAGAGAGCACAGCGGGATCGAGTGGCTGGAGGCACCTCTGCGCTCGCTGCCGTTCCTGGAGGCCAAGGGGAATGGGAGCAGAGCCCCTCCATCGTCCCTCGCTCAGCAAAAGCCGTGCTAAAGCTTCACTGTGAGGAGCTCTGCAGTAAAAACCTGCAACCCCTGGCACTGCCAGCAAGGAGCTGTGCAGCCACACAGGAAGGGCTCTCTCGAACAGTGTTTATTTAGTTCAGGATTTCTTAAAAAGCAGCCTGTCCAAAGTTTCCAACTGGCCCAGGTTCTCCTTACGCAGGATTACCTACGGAAATGAGTTGCAATCATGCAAGGAAGAAGTTTTACTGCCAGAATTGTAGCCTGTAGTTCATGTATTGAATGACATTAAACAAAAAGGGTGTGTTCAGCTCCCTGTGGTGTGGAATTCTTCCTCAGCAATCCATGAGGGAAAATGATTCATTGAGTTATTTAAAGTGAGACCTAACACAACCCTGGCAAGCTTCTGATGAAATCCTTGTGTGTTGACAGGGAACCAGACAAGGTTATTAGCAGTAATCATCTTTTTCCATCCTTAAAGTTTCAGCACGGACTTTTTTGCAGATATTCACTTTGTATAACTTTACGGAATGACATTTCCTCAAAGGACGTTACTGCATGATGGAAGAACTAAATGACTTAATAGCGGTTCTTCAAAAAATTATTTTAAAAATATTTTTTAAAGTATTTTAAAATATTATTTTTTCAAATTATTTTAAAAATAGAGACGGAACAGGTTGGTAGAAGCCGTTCTTATGAGAATCCAACACTATTTGAGTTTTGCGCCACTGTGGGTTGGTGAACTCTCAGAAATCCACAAATGCAGGAGCAGAAGTTCATGGGGCAGCAGGAAAAGCCCAAATGTGCCTTTGTTTGTCTGATAAAGCCAGGCAAGAGAGGCTAATTTACGCATTCCTAACAATCACATGTAGTTTTTCAAAATACAAATCCACAGTAAACGAATAATTCCTCCAGTAGCAACAGCTACTGCACAAGAGAAATGATAAGACATTATTTTTAATTATGACACGAGTGTCTCTTTGTTAATGCATGCACACAGGCAGATGAATGTCGATATTTTAATTTTGTCACTGGAAAAAAACCCCAGCTTTTTAAAAATTTTTCTTTATCTAGGCTAATTGGGCATTACCCAAACATGTCTCTCAAAATGAAACACTGAACATTTAGTAGCTGCAAGACTTTCTCAGGTAAGTCCCAAACCACTGGAGTTATCAAAAAGAATTCAAAAGCGAAATGTTATTTTTCAGTCTCTTCTCCAGTTTTAAAGCTCTGTAGTACTTGGCTCTATCTCTTCTTGTCCTGAAATGAGAATATTTTGCTCAGTTGTATTTTGAGCAAGTGAGCTTTTCTACTTTCCTCTTAAAACAACCAGATTCCTATCTCCTGTGAGTGACCAATCTAATGCTTCTTTTTGGACATTTAATATTTCTTCAAGTTGCAAAAAATATCATCTTTGTCTTTTCTGATGCTGCAGCTGTTAAACTCTGCCATTGCCGCTGAATTTTGCCGGGGCTGCTGTTCCCCACAGGCGCTGGGTGATGCCCGGGTCAGTGTGTGCCCTGTGTGTGTGATCCGGCAGCTTTGCTGAAATGCTGATCCTTTAGTATCCCCTCATGCTCTGACTCAAGGGCCACAGCAAAGTAAAAGGTGACTGTGTCTCCCTAAATATTCCAATGATTCCTCCTGGGCGAGTGCTGCAATTTTCTCTCTCTCTTTTTCCTCTTGGTCGCCATGGGATAATCACAGCATCCGCTCTCCACCATCAGTTCAAGTGGCACGAAGCAGTTCCTGGACAGAGAATGCACAGTTCACTTTAAATGGCAATATTTCCATTTGACTACTTGAGAGTGAGAAAACATTTCTAATCTTTCGGAGCTGCCTGCTGGAAAGGATTACAGAAATTGCTAATGTCGAGGCCTAGAGGAGCAAGGGGTGATAACTGTGGGAAATGAGGCAGCATGAAGGTGGTTCCCCTCGGCTACCCAGTGAGCCCTTTCTGATACACGACTGAATCTGTGCTCTCTGTAAAAATATAAAATAATGCAGTCACTTCCTAGGGAGAGCGCCGTGTTAAAAGCAACATGAGAATCTGAAACCACCAAAGCCTCACTGACCCTTGTGTTTGTTGTGCCAGCAAATCAAAACCTGTCACCCTGCGAGAACTGCTGCAACCTGCAGCTGCAGGGTGGGAACCTCTGCGTGCACCGCTGTCGCGTTTTCCAGGCTCACCTGCCCCCTGCTCACAGGAATCTTGCACATTCCGGTGCTGACAGTCAATTTCGTGAACTCATTGTGAAATGTTGGGGATCTACCAAGACTGATGCAGGCTTAGGCTGGATGTGAACTGTTTCTCTGTTGGTGTCTAACTCCAAATCTCACCCGGCTCCTGTTTTGCAAATGTGGATGTAGAAAAGGAATGCAGCAATGATACAAAGTTCTAGATGTTCACAGAGAGTAAATCACATCACAAATGGAAAAATCCACAATCTAATCAAGAAAATCCACAAAGCAGGTGGTTAGTCCATGTAAATAAATGAAATTCAGAGAAACTAATCCCTATTTCTGATCTGCAGTATAATTTCATTTTCTTTATTTAACCACCCTTAGATGGCTGTACACTCACAAGTATTTCTGGTATTTAGCTATTTTTCCTTAGGCTTTTATATTACCTTTATTTTTTTAAAATTTGAACATTAACGTGATTTAACTGCTACGTCTTTCAGTACTTCACGTGGTACCAAAGTAAACGGATTTAAGATGGAAGCTCTTTTAGCTGCTGTCAGTCCTTAACATCAGTTAATTTGGTTTTATAGTACCTTTCTCATTAGACTCTTTCTGCAACTCCCATTCAAGTCACAGAATCCAGCTAATAGTGCTCATCAAAAGGTGCTAGGCTGTACTTTGTATTACAGGTATTTTTAAAAATAACTCTAATCTTATGTAAATCTGAATTCCGGTTGATTATAAGCCCTTCACGAAGATAAATTGTTGCAAACCAATCTTCTGCGGATGAAAATGATTGCAAAGCTGATTTTATGCACGCTACACATTCTACTGCTAACTCTTGGAGTCTAGAAGAAAATAACTTGGTCCCTTCTATTAAAATATAATTGAAAACATACGGCATTCTTTCCCAGCTAATTTCCATGGAGCAGCTAATGAAAGTGCTGCAGTGAAACTGGGCTTCACTTGGAAGCAATATCACAAAAGTAATGCCAGCGCAGCATGGGTCTAATTACTCAATTTTTAGACTAATTCTGAGGGCCTTTTAGTAAATGCCTGATTTAATAGTTTCACCGTGCTTTGGTTAATATATGACCCTGCTGAAAAAGAACAATTGTTTTTAAGCATTTTAACAAAGACTCCCTCCAGAAATGCATCCACCCAATCATTCTGAGGCGCTTTTCAGCTCCAGCTCTCTCTTTTCTAAAGCATCCACAGGCTGGCTGTGGCATCATCTGTGAGAAGTTTTGCCAAGGGGCTGGGGAAGTATTGAGGGGACTCCATGGGACTCTAAGAGTTCAGCACAAGCGATTCCTGAGATTTCCCTCAGCCCCTACATTCGGTAGCTGTAAGCCCCTACACTTCCACTTTTGGTGCCAGACAATGACGTACCAGCCTGGATTTAGTGCAGCGGCTCTGCGATGCTCAGGTGCTAAATAAGGTTACTTGTTAATCATGCTGAAAGCACCGCTCGTTAGGAGTCCAGTCTTGTAAAATATATTTTAAAAGAATTACCTAAAGAAATGACATTTCACTTTATGAATCTGTTTTTATGGGAGTGAGGCTGCTGTACAGCAATGGATGTTCAGTTCTTTGGAAGCACTCTGTGGGGATTTCTGCTTGCCCTTACACCGTGAAGAACTTTAATGTGCTTTAGCTGATACAGTGACTTCATGCTTTTAGCTGAAATCCCCGGTTACACCAGAACTCACTCTCACTTGGAGATAACAACCATATTTCAAAGGGGATACTTTGCATCTCCTGGACAGTGCATCTCTCGCTCTCATGTGCAGATTTACACGTGGTTTCAGTACAATTAAACGGGAATCCGGCTTGATTTCAGCGTGTAAGTCGTCTGATGTGACAATTACCACGTGTGCCAACTCTTCAGCTCATCGCTTCCTTTTCTGACAGCAAAGCTCTAAGTTCTCTGAAATTCTAGCAGTAGGAACATCCAGAAAATGAAGGACTTGGAATAGTCTCTGGATGTATCATCTCTCACTTTTCCCTCGCCAAATGTAACTGATATCTGACGTCTGTTTACATTTTCCTTTGAGACTGAGTGTTCTCCAATTATTTAAATGCATATTTTATTAATAAGTGATAAACAGAGAATGGCTTATTCCAGACAATTTCTGCTAGAGGGCTCTGTGGCAAGAATCTCAGATAGTTTTAAGAGCAGAAAATTAATACTACAAATTTCAATAATCTTGAATAGTCTTAATCTCACATGCCTACCCACGTTCCTGTGCCCCCATACCTAAGCAGTGGTTTCCTCCGATAATGTTCCTGTAAACAAGTTTTTTCCTGTTTCCCTTCATCATATCTAAGTATCTTGCTATCCTGCATAATGGACTGGATTTCCCTGCTTTTTCTTTTAACACTCTGAGATAAAATAAATCTTTAAAACAACTAAAATCTTGTTTTGCACAATTGCTGTAGAATCAGTGGTGTTGGTACCACGACAGGAGCAGGAGCTCTGTGGGACCTGCCAGGCCTCTGAGGAATCCTTTTCTCAGAGAGCAGACAACCTGCAGATTTCCCTCTGGAAAATCCAGATCGTTACCGGAGCTGCACTGCACCATGGATCAAGCCTTGCACATTATGTAAAGAGCTTGCACGTGAGATACGCTTGGCATGGGAGAACCTTCCTGGGAGGCAGCTTTCCCTTTAGACAGAATGTGTCAGGATTTAATGCTAATTTTAGTCAAATTTCACAAATAACTCATTCGCCAAACATGCAGTCAGTTGGTAAGAGCTGTAATCACGGTGATTTTAGTGACATGAAATGTTTAAGACCAGTTTGTTTCGTATTCAGTGGGCAATCCAGAAGATAATTTCTAATTTGTAAGTCTGAAATGAGCTCTCCTTAGGAAGCACTATGGAGGAATCATTGTGCTGCTTTCTGAGCTATTGTGGTTTCTCTGTGAACGCTCAGCGATTCTCTGCATAGACTGACAACTGCAGACCATTCAAAACCGTTGAACTTTTGAAGTGCCTCTGTTAATTGCACAGCAACTGCCAAATCAAGAGGAATTCACGAATTCAAATCCAAACACAGGAAACAACCTCGAGGAATTCTGGATGTCATTCTTCGGTTCCAGCTCTACCTCTTCCTCCCACTCTTCCAGCACTGAATGGAACACACAAGAGCAAACCCTTTTCAGGTGATTCCCTGGCTCATCCGTCTTCTCCCTTTGTTGGGGACCAGTGAGCAATGCTTGGCGCCCGGCACAGGGACTGTGCACCGTAATCCTTTAAACAACCCTTGCTGGGAGATTTAGCAAAGAGAAACAGCTGCAGATTCTTATGCTGGGCTTGGAGGAAACAAAATCCTCAGTTTTGGCTGGGAGTTTAAGCTGGAGTGGAGTCCAAGGCTGTGGAAGCCCTGAATGACGGGAATGGGGAAAGTCAGGAATCTCAGCGAGCAAAGCACTGGATCATGGATCATCCCCTGGTCGTGTTTTCAATGCTGTCTGTAACCACACAGAATCAGTGACACTCATAAGCCTTCAGCTTAGGAAAAAAAAAAAAAAAAAAAAAATCTTTCTAAAGATTTCATAAGAGCCCATTCTGGGTCTCAGTTTTGCTACAGGTAGTAACAGGACTTTCCATTGGATCTGGAAGATTCTCGTACTGTCTTTTGGGTACTTTCAGACTGTCTTTTTCATCAAATATTTTTACTATCAAGAATAGTGAAAGACTGAACTTGAGAAGAATAATATGAAAATATGAGTAAATCAGAAAAGATTTCTTAAAGTTTACATTTTCAAAACTGGATTTCTATGAATGATAGATTTCTTAAATATAAAGGTTAAAATGAATAGGTGATCTCCTCAGTTAATAATAAAGTTTTGCGTCATCTTAACCCTTCAGCACCCAGGGTTTTGATTGCACTGTGCTTAAGAAAGGCCTTGCTCCATGGACATAATAAAGAATAAGATTAATTGCTCGTGAGCAAAGTCTCTTAAAATGCTACAAGAAATAAGGCACCAACCATTCTATTTGAAATCATTTCAGTGTATCTCTCTAGTCTATGATCTTCCCAAACCAGGAGAAAATTGCAAGGCCTTGTGAGCAGCGATTTACAAATTGAAGTTCATGCAAGGAGCAGCAGCTGTCAGGGAGGATCTGCTGGTACAGGTGTATGAGCAGCAACACACAGTGGAGTGTCAGCTCCAATAAAAACACGGAGCACCCTTTTTCCCCCATTCAGTAAACAAAGAACATTTATAAAGGGCAGCATTAACACAGGAGGTAGAAGAATATCTTCCCGTAATGGTGCTGTCAGAAAAAGGGAGAAGGGCCTGATTAAAATCTAAATGCCAGCAACACAGACATTCCCAGGACACGCAACAATTTGTAACAGCCAGAAGAAAAGAATATTGAAGGAGAAAAGGAGTCAGAGCTGTCAGATAAGGGCGGTGAGTTCATGATTCAGCAATGCCTCATTGTTAGCCCAAAGGTCAGGGCTGCAAGGAAAGCTATTGCAGCACTACACCCTAGCAAATGCTAAACACACGTTCGCAGAGCCCTTACACCTGAAAGCCATAAATTAAAGCAGGGTAGCACAGCCTCCCTGCATTTTGTTGTCTGGCTGCACTGTGACCAAAGGCACCAGACTTTTTCCCTTTTTTTTCCCCCCCTCTCCTTTTTTAAGCTAGATTGACTCAGAAAAGCAGCCTGTAGCTTTTGGAGGCATCTGGTACCCAAATGCCAATTCTCGCTGCAGCCTGACGTTTGTACGAGGTGATCATCTTTTGAAGCGTCTTCCCTCTTCCCACCACCAAGAATACGAAATTACTTTATCATATTCTCTCAGGATTTTGAAACTATTTCTGAATTATGAAAGGTTAAGTGTCGTATCCTCAAACTGCAATTTGCAGAAGCAATTGCCTTGATAAGAATATAACAGCGAGGACAAGTTTATGCTGCCTCTCTCGCAATTAAAACAAAAGGGTGAGCAAGATCCTGGCATCTGACTTGGCAAATTTATTGGAACATTCCATTTTGTCATCCTGATGAAGCCCCAATTTTCCTGTTAGCGAATGGAAGGGTGGCACTGAATTTCCAGCTGCCCGGGGAGGGCTCTGTGCCTCCTGCAAGCACAAGAGGGGCACTGGACGCCGTGCTGAACGCTCACACATCTCTCTGCACATACCGCGCTGCTTCCGTGTGCCTCACCGCTGCCGGAGCTTGCGAATTGATCCGCAGGCACCCAGCAAACGGCAGTGGCGTCTGGGGGCTCTGAACACAGGGGAGTCTGAGTTACAAAAGTAACGGGCCAAGAATGGACATGGAAACGTAGCAATCTGTGACTGGAAAAGGATGAACCCCATTGCAGCCACTCACGGTACAGTCGGGAGACGCGCAGAGGGGGCATGGCCAAAAGTGGAGGAGCCTTAGTTCAGCTGGGAGGCAGAGGCACTCGAGCAGCCTCAAAAGAGCGGGATCAGCGCGTTCCAAGGACTCGAGTAACACTTGGTAGCAGAATTCAGCTGCGGGCTGGGATCCCAGAGACAATTACTCATAATGGAACCTCAGTGAAACTTCTGTTGAGTTTTTGCGCCTTTTTTCCCCAATGTGGAATGCAAGCCCTTTCTTGTGGACAAGAGCACGGCCCAGATGAAGGGCAAGCAAGGCAAACAGTTCCTCAATTACTGTTTGTAGAAAGCTTATCACAGACTTGCTTCTGTCTCAGTTTTATGAATAATAAGGATGTTTCCATCATCTATTGTAATAAAAGTTTAAACAAAACCTCAGCTATTTGTATAATTTTCAATGTATCTTCTTGGGTGAACTGAAAATCTGAATTCTGTTCTTATTTCCTGAAAAAGTCAGGATAAGGCAGCTTCAAAGAGAAATTGCTGAAATCCCCAATTTTGCAAAGCAAGTAATGAAACTCATATTTTGCACGTGTTTACTCAGTGTCTAATAGAGAACAGGCTTTATTCCTGGATTTTTCATTAAAAGCAAACCATGCCCTGACCACAGCCCCAGCTCAGCTCACACTGCTTTGTAACTGGATACACACAAGCTGAAGCTGAAATTCACCTAAATTGCATTTATTTTTCACTGATTTATTTAAAATGTATTAAAACCAATTTTACCATAAAATGAGCAGTGCCACGTCCATGTTGGACAGTAATGAGGTTTTTTCCAAAACTGACTATACTAAGGAAGCACAAGGTCTGCTTTACCATTTAATTCCAGCTGAAGGGCAGAGCACAGCTAAATCAGGGCCCTATAAAAGGATGAGGGCTAAAGTTTTCTAAAGGTGCAGATCCTCTCAGGGCTGAGGCACAAAACCTCTGGTTTAATTTTGTTTTTTTTTCCTTTTGCAGATCAACTGTGGGACGGTATTTTTTCCAGGCTCAGGATTTCATACAGGAAATAGAGAGGGTGTCTTGTGGCTGTCAAGGGATGGCACCAAGATGATGCCTTTACTTTGTTTTGGCCACAGATAAATCATCCTTCCTGCAAAGGAATCCCCACATAAGGTTTATGCCTTGGTTACCCCTGGTTAATTCTCACTCTTCCTTTGATTTCCAGAGCTGAGAAGCTGCAATCATCCCTTGGGGTGTGAGACTGAGAGAGCCATAGCAGAAACTCTGGAGTTGGCGCTATGGATGTAAACGCTTTTTAAAAACACCCCAGTGGTTTGTTGTGGTGCTGGTGCACAAATGCCAGCAAACAAACACAAAGTGCTCAGGAAACGCAGTTAAACCCCAAACTCCTTCTCCAGCTCAGTGCTGAGGTGCGTTTGTCCCTATTCACACCGAGAAATAAACCAAACTAAATGTGCCAAGGCAGCCTGAGGATCAGCCGTGGAAAAACAATTGTAATAACCTGGAACTATTGTCTTCTCCCCTGACCTTAAAGATTCACTGCCATTTCTCCATGCAGCAGGAATAACCTGAGACATTCCATCTTCCTGACGTGATGAATGAGCTTCGACTAAAGGCAGCTAAAAGAAGAAAAGCTGCTAATGTGTTTTATACAGTCACTGATCAGTCCCTGACATGAAATATTTCATGTGCTTTAGGACATTAAGAAACGTTGTGTACCCAAAAACAACAGCTTGTGTGATAGTATATCTATCATTACATACATCATAAAAACAAGAAGGACATAAATTTGTTTCTGCCTGTTAAAGTCTAATTACCTGTAAAATCATTACTTGGCACTTTAACAAATTGACACAATCAGCTTAATGATCCCTAACATATTAAAATTTGCAATGTGTTTCTGCTTGCTGCCTGTCCAAACCACAGTAAATATTTGCTGGTTCAGGTGACACCACAGCAAGGGTCAGATCTTAATTTTTTCTGCTAAGTAGGAGTAATTGCAATATTGTCCCTTGCCATGGTGCCTGTGTTATCTCATCAGTCCTGCAGCAGGGGATGACAGAAAGAGAGTTTTGGAGCATTCTCCCTTTAAAACGACACGAAATATTTATGCTTTGTGTTGTCTTCTTTCTTAATATTTGGAAAGACACGCAAGGATTGTGTCCAGAATACGGCCTTCAGGTAATCCTGTTCATGGCAGGACAGCCACAGCTGTTTGCTACCCCTTTCTTTTAATCCCCGCTGCATCCACGTTACAAAACTCACGTGATGAGCTGCAAGACCGTTCCTCCTGACCACCCACCTTTAGCTCTGTACGCTGATTTATTTTCTTTACAGCATCACCTTGCAGTCCAAGAACATGACCAGACATAGTTTATTCTTTCCCACTGAGAGAAAAGTTTTGTCCTCTGTGAAAATTACAATATCCGGATCCTTGGGAGAAAACCAAACCACCTCAGAACACATCCAAACTGAAAATCTTGTGAGCCAGCGTCTGCTGTTCTATCTGGGAGATAATAACTTTCTACAGCAGTTGGTTTAACTCTCAAAAGTCCTGTGTTCAATGCTGGAATATTTTCAGACATAGAAGATTTAAAATGAATGCAGTGACTTCAAATGAAGTATTCTATGTCAAAGTCATGAAGGAAGAAACTCATTAGAAACTGAAGGAATGAAACTTTACAGGTGCTCTGATGCTATTAAGTGCATGGGCCATCTCCTCTGATTTCTAAAAACTGTGCGGAGCCTTTAATTAAGTTCTTCAAAATTTAATTTTGATTTTTATTTACTTTAATGATCCTTTTCCTCATACTTAGAAAGTACGACAGGAAACCTTTTTAATTTTCTTTTCTTGTCTCTTTATAGTATTTCCTTAATTTCTCCCCACAGAAGAATTTATGTCCCATTTTCATGACCATCCAATGACTCTTATCTCTTTCTAGTAAATATTTATATCAAAAGGCACAATTAACCCCCAAAGCAAGAGAAGACACTGAAGATCAAATAATGCTTAATGAAGGCACCAAAGACTCTGAGAAACCCCTTAACATTAGAAAATAAAATAAAAGCTGACAACACAGTTTCTAATCTTCCAGGCTTTCTGTGATCTCTGTTTAATCATATACAAATGAGAGAAAAATTTTACTACCTCAGATTGAATAACTCTATTTTCTTAAAGTTATTTTGAAGCTGTTGCACTACAAAAGTAATCTTTAAATTAGGAAAAAGAAAAAAAGAAATATTTTGAAAGGCTGAGTTTAAGATGGCAATTCTGGCATTTAATCAGTCCTTACACTGACATATTGACAACTGATCTTCTAATTAAAACATGAGAGTATCTTGATCAACAATCAGAAGCAGAAACATCAATGTAAGAGGGTCATTATGGCAGGATTTGTAACCTTCATAATTTTTCATTTCTTCTTTATCTTCTCTATAATAAAAATTACCTAACAATTATATGATTTGATTAAATTAATAAAGTATTGTTACCCTTTTCTTGTTAAATATATTATTCCGACATCTGGAAGAGTGGAAACACCTCTCTCAAATTCTACAGGCAAGAAAATTGTTTCTTTACCAAGTTCATCCTGAGAAGAACCTCTCAAGTCTAAACGTGGGAGTGTTTGCTCACTTCCCGTGCCAGAAACCCAGCTGGGAGATGCAATTCCGCCGCCAGCCCTGGGACTGAGCCTGGGCCAGACACAGACCCTGAAACAAACCCCAGGAGATTCCCAGGTGCTGCTGATGCCCCCAAGGCTGCTCCTGACACAGAAGCTCAATCTGCTAAGGAGCGCAAGATGCCGCAGGATCCCTGTTCCAAAGTTCAGCTGTAATTTAAGGTGGCTTTTCCTGCCCTGTTCCTGCAGAGACCCTGCTGCCAGGCAGCCAGAGCGCAGATATTCTGGCCCGTTTACAGACACTTGTTCTCAACCCAGCATGTGTACTTCATCAATCCCTTTCCTCCACTTCTGCTCAAATCTTCACTGCACTGTGGAGGAACAAGTCTTTGTCAGAAGCTTTTCCACAGTCTGCTGTCTCTTCCGCATGTCTGGCAGTTTGCATTGTGTTTTAGGTGATTTGTCACCAAACGAATTTCCAGACGGGGTAGAGCGCTTGCTCCTACAGCTGTACACATTCGTCTGAGAATTAGGACAAAATAATCTAAATTCAGTGAAGAGGCTGACATTTTTCTTGGAGCATTCTGCTTTAATCCTATTTGCATTTTCATAAGAAGCCAGTTCCTGCCGAACAACACGACGAGGATGGTACCAGCTCTCCTAAGGGGCTCTTTGCTGAATCCGTTCATGGAAACACTCATGGCGAAACCCAGAACACTGTAAAGGATTCAAAATGTTCAAAATAAGAGAGGAACAAATACATGTAATGCTTAATGAAATACTGCACTGCATGAAAATGTCAGAAAGGGAATGGATTTGCCCTTCTTCCCAACGGAACTGTAAAAATCATACTGAAGGTGAATCCCAGGAGTCGTGCAAATTCTCACAGTACTTCTTAACATGCTGAGGAAGAGGAACTTAAGCCTTGGAAGACTCAAACATGAGAGCAAGGAAGAGATTTCCTGGCTAGGAATTATCTTGTTATTGAGCCAGGCTCGATCTTCTTTTATGTATGGACACATCTTAATACAAATATAACAAGAAAACATCCCTGTGTTACCGTTTCCAGCACAAATCCAAAACACAGCCCTAAAGCAGCTACAGTTCCAGCCCAAACCAGCACAAGCCATTTCTGATCAATTTAGGAACTGGTGCACAGTTTGCAAAACAAAATGTCCTCCCCCATTTCCAAGAGGAAGTTCTGCTTGGGATGTTCAAAGAAGGATCATGAAATTAATTAGAGGTCTTTCCTCCAGATGGGTACATGTGGCTCGTGAACATTAATGAGAAAAAGTCTTTTGTAGTGATGGGAGAAAAATATACCCCGTGTGCAATTAGACATCTATGGCTCAGTTAAAAAAACTGCCAAAACCCAAAAGGCTGCTGCCTCAGCCCAGGTCAGTGAGGGATACAAGGACCAGGAGTGATGATTCCCAGAAAATGCAGAGCGGTGAAACCGCTGTCTGAGCTCCCAGGTACCCTTCTGCCTATTTCACTTGTATTTTGTTGTAACAAAGAATTCAGGCCTGCAGGCCTTAAAGCTTATAATAAAGATGCTGAAATTTGGAAGTCTCATTGCTTTCTAGTGGGGAATCTGACACAGAAGGTCACAAAGAATCAAAATCAGAAAGCTGAGGATGAAGCCGTGGTACCCGTGGGTTTAAAGCTAGAGGAGGACTTTAATTCTACTTAAGTTTTGAATCAGAAAGATTCAAGAAGAACTTCTACAACTAGCAAAAATTGTGGCTGGAACCAGAAATGTAAGCTGCAGGCTGCTCCTGGAAAACATCAAAATGCTAGGAGAAGTATTTCTCTGCAATAACCGATTTTCCTAACACATCAAAATTGTCACAGGACTGACTGGGATTATTACCAGGGATGAACAGCACAGAACAACAGCCCTGACATCCAGTGACTCTCAAGTGCACCCTCTATTGCACTGTGACTCTCTTCTCCTGTCTTTCAAAAGTAGAAATCACCTGCCAAAAGGAACAGAAAATAGCTGTGCCATCGTCACAACCACTTTTAAGTTTTTGGAAAAATATGGTAAAGATTGGGAGCTATCACTGCTGGGGAGGAAATGGGGACCAAGAGGAAATCCACTTCCAGAAATGACAGCAAGATTGCACACGGCCCTGAGGAAGGAGCGTGGCCCCTGTTTTGTAGAGGTGCTTCAGAGCATGCCAAGTTTCAGAGCCGTTCTCTGATATGACTGCAGTGATTATCATAACCTGCATCCCATCCTCAGAGCTCCATATGTGACATCTCCTAATCTGCATAAATTCACAGGGAGCTTCAGTTCATATGGCTCCTCACAAATGGCTCAGCATGGATCTCAGAGATGCAGAGTTACGGAAGCCGGGTTACACGTAATAACTTTCGTATCTCTGTTTCATTCACATCAAATTCTTTATTTCTTTGACATATATCAGATATCAGGCTTTTGTCTTGTCCCTGAACTTTCAATAGATGCCTAAAGAACAGCTCTATAAATGGTGTTGCATTTAATTTTACGCTATCCTTGCTCACCACTGCAACAGCACAGTAAAATAAGTGTTTTATAGTTCTAGAACTGAAGTTGCCCTGATTTTAAACAAATGACAGGAAAAGCAGTAATAAAATCTTTTAACCACTACTGATGAGAATTACTTACTTATTTTTATTTGCAATTTTTTCCCTATTTTATTCATATATTGTAGGGAAAACAAGTATTAATTGGAATCAGAGGTTCCCATATTCACTAGAAGTGGTGAGACCGTGTGTCTGTATGAATATGTAGGGTTACTGTAATCGACTCTTGACTACAAATCTCCGTCTGTGTGTGAATGTTGTGTTCTCGCTTGCTGGCTGCTCTGTGCTGCGTCCCTGAGCTGCCTGCCCCGGGCCGAGCACAGTAATTCCAGATTCTGCCAAGTCCAATGGCAGCTGGCAATGGCCATATTGCTGAATTTCACATTGGCAAAGGAGGAACTGACAGTGCTAAGTCATCCCCAGAACCAATTGAAAATGCTGTTTGAATTTACGTGTTTAGAACTCTATAATAAAAAAACCCCACAACCCAAAACTTGTCTTCATTTAAATTCACATCTCCATTTTTTTTAGTGGTCTCATTTTCCCAGTGAGAAAGTTGCAATTCCTCTTTGCCTGGGTACAGAAAAGCACAAGTGATATCTGCAGCTTTACCACAATTTGTAGTTCAAGAAAAGAATAAAACATTCCCTGCCTCCAACCTGTCAGATGCACTACACATCTCACATGCTCTAAAACAGACATGGGTTTTAGGAAAGTCAGTGAGATGCCTTTGCCAAAAGAAATGTCACTTCAGAAAACACTCCTTTAAAATATAGTTATGCATACATTAAGAAAATTATATACTATCAACTTTTTTTTGATTAAGTGTTCTTTTAGAAGAAAGACTGTATGTAAACCAATTCATTCAATCAGATGCAATATTTAACATCATTTCATCAAGAAAAGCCAACCCTCCAAAAGTAATCTTCCTAAGATGATACCACACAAATTACGCCAGACTTCCTTTAGAATTTGATTAGGTAAAGAGACAAATCCCAATCAGTGCTTGTTATCTCTGTAGTCTATTTTTATTAACAATAACCTTCCCTACGTGAGCAGTAAGCAAGAAAACTGCATTTAAAGTCAGTTCTTTTTAATCTCATGGAAACTCTGCCTTTGAAAGCCTCCTGACCCAACTCAGCAGTTTCCCTGTTTCTCTTGGCTTCAGGCTGACTCGTGGCTTCTCGAGGCCATGTTCTTGCAGCCATGCTTCACTCTGCAAAGTGCTCAGGGTGCTGTCGATCATCTGGGAGAGATTTACGGTTGCTTTCTGACAAATCAAACCGATGCACCGGGTTTGAAAGTCCCGATGTTTAGTGTTAGTCATAAACCACAAGGGCTTCAATCCCGTTGAATTCCAGTCCCATGCTGCCATTTGGTTGCCTGTTACATAATACAGCAAACAACAGAGATTTGTCTGAGACCAATTTCCTCATTGTGCACTAATAATGAGTGACTAATCATGAAAAATCCAATAAAAACTCCAACTCACTCAGCTGTTCAAATGAGCCAGGTTTGAAATACTGGAATCTGCTGAAGTCTGTCCTTTCTACAAGTACAGAATTGATATCTACTTATAAAAGAAAGATCGTACCATTAAATGATAAAGAATTACCTAGCTAATGTAAGTTTAATTAAGCTTACACTCCTGGCACAATATTTTAATATTCTACACTGTTTATTCCGGTGTAGAGAGGCTTTGTTTTAATAAATTGATAGAGGTTTCTCTTGCCATGAGATCTGCTAGTCCTTAATTGGAAAGAATTTATTATATTTACCATAATTTGCAGTTAAAAAGGAGAGAACCACCAAATTTCTCACTAATCATAATATTTAAGTAAACCCTGGAGCACAGGGTGATGAGGTGGGCTGTTTGTTTTTCATTTTTTGTTTTTTTTTTTCCAAGTACCATTTGTAAATTAACATTTCTCTTTAAGATAAATAAATCTGGGATAGATTTAAAATATGCAATGATAAAATATTGGGACAAAGATTCCACTCTATAACCAGCAGGTTTTTTCAGAGTAATACATTAAAAAATAAAGCCAGAAGCTCCTTTTTGCTCACCTTAAGGTGAAAGCAATGTGGATCTCACACACCAACAACAGGCCCGCGGCCTGTGGGTCTGCTCCAGCCTATTTTGCTGGTAATTAGGATTTTGATTCGTTTGATATCCTAAGACATCAGATTTGTTCCATGTGGAAAATTCTACTGAGGAAATGCAAGAATAAAATTCACCAGTTGTACCATTTGGGTAGCTTGTGCTATTTTTATGTTTAAAGTCCCAGCTTCTGGTAATTTCCTCAAATAAATGGAATGGATATTTCTAACTTCAAGGGAAGGAGTTCTAACCACGTCTTCAGTTCAGCCCGGGAATGTGATTGCTCACAGCCCTCCCAGCCCTCAGGGAGGAGCAGCAGGCTCCCATTGAGTTCTTCACAAAGGGGTCAAGCAGCACCCAAAACAGATTCACAGTTCCAGGCACAACTTTAAACCTGCCCAGTTCTTCAGCTTGTCTTATTACATAATGATCTCTTCATTTTCAGAAAATGAAATGATCAGCTGGACAAATACTGCAGAGTGTGAGCTCAGCCTTGGCATGGAGAGACACCTGGAGCTGAGCACCAAACACAAAATAATGTTCTTGGTTGTTCACAGCCAGTTCATGCTGTAAAAAGATCTCTGAGCAAAGCCGTGTGGTTTGAAATTTGATCTCTGAGCAAAATCATGTGATCGGAAATTTGATCACGGAGCAAAGCCATGTGGTTTGAAATTCAAGATCACCATTCCAGTTGGTGAGAACTACAGTTAACATAATTCTTGCATTTATTCACCTCCACGGCAATTATATGAAAATTCAGTAATTTTTCATTCAGCAGTTCTCCCTTTAATACATTTGCTACGTGTTTTTTCTTATTTATGAATGTAAGTGCACAGACTCAATATCTTGGCAATGTTTTTAATGAAGTCTCCAGAAAATCATTAATTGCTGAGATTTAATAGACAAAATGAGCTATGTTAAGCTCTTTTGATAATTGCTCTGTCTGAATTAAAAGTTAAATTTTCTGTCTTGATTTTGAGAATTACTGGAGTGGTTTATATTGCATTGTGACACTTTTTGAAATTAGAAAAGATGATTGGTTCATACCTTCGTTTCTTGTGTATGCTTCATGATGATATGATTGTAGTTAATTTTTAATTTAAATTTGAGGATATACTGTGTTTTTCTTTGAATAAATTGCCTTCAAGATTAAAGACCAAGGTTCTGCATTTTAGGAGGAAATACTTGTCTTGCAAACAGAGACTGGATCCAGCATAGTGGGGCTAGATATGAGGAAAAAGAGCTGAAAACCAAGGTGTTATTGAAGTATTTTAAAGTAAATTAACATAAAGCTATTTGATGGAAAGAAAGAGCAGTACCACTCGGTCTTCCTCTTCTGTTCATTTATTTGCTTTTCATTATTGCATTTCTGTCCTGAGTCTCTTTTAGTCACAAACCTCTCTCTGTAGCTTTAATCGTGAGTTTATGTTACAAACGTGGTATGGGGCAAGCCTGCTGCCCTCGTGAACACAAAAAGAATAGAAAGTCACTGTTTTAACTTGTAAAGATCTGCCTTGGGGCATCTTCCATGAGAATCTGAAAGCATCACAAACAGGGAAATGCCAACCAGACTTCACAAACGTGAGATGATTAAATTTATCAGACGAGGCAACAAAGAACGAGCATCTTCTCCGAAATTTAAACCGCAAAGTTTGGCAGTTTGTTTGATTTACATAGAAGTGTGAGAAATGCAAGAACTTAATCTTTGCTTTCAGGGAAAACATTCAAAGACCACAACCTGTGGAGCTGCTGGGCCCTTGGTTGGCTGGGTCAAGCTAACCTTGAAATACTGATTAGATAAAGTTAATAATGCATTTGCTCCTGTAATCCTACTTATCCATAGTTTAATGCAGGAAAGGCCATCCTCGGTGTTTTTAGAGCCTCACCAAGAACACGTCTGAGCACAGCAGTCTGTCTGGTTGCAGCAGAAATACAATTATGTAAATGAGATGTGTGCTCCCCGAGGACTGCTGATAGAATGATTGACCTATATACTGTTTCATTTCTTCTCGTGCTCTCTCTTTATTGTCTTCCAGCTGCACCAGAAATTAAAACTTGTTAAACTGCATCGCTCCCCAATTATGTACCAAAGGTGCTTGTGCCACTTTGTGTCAAACGCAATTAACACTTTGCACGCTCCTTATCACCAGCAGGACATTGAGGGTCGGGTGGTTTTTATTCCATTTGTTTGTTTTAAAAACAAATCCGTGCCTCTATAGACCCTGTGTATTAAGAACTTGGGAAAAGATCTCAATTGATAGTTAATAGTAATAACAACAACCCTAACAAAATTGCTTTCAGAAATACACCAAGGAATGGGTAACGAGTTAAAAAGAGGAAAATTGCAATGATTTCACTGGAAACTCAGTTGTTTTTATTTAAGATCTATCTAAATGTTCTCTGTTAATGCTTTGGGGTGCTTTATCTATTCGTTACATCAAAGCTCAAGCAGGGCAAGAAGAAATTGTCAGTGGTTGTCAGTGGGCCATTGGTGAGCTCATCACTATTTGCGGACAAGGCTTGTTTTGCTTCACCTTTGCAATTTCTTAGACCCAAATTTTTACAGTTGATTCCGATAAATATTTCCAGACAGGTAAAATGTAAGTGCTAAATGAGACAGTAAATGAAACACACATTTAACTCCAGCTGCTAGTCAGGAAATCGATTTGCTTAGCATTAAATAATGAATTTAGGATAAAAATGACCAGAACAACTCTGCTGTGCCAAGTTGATAAGTTATGGCAATGTAAGGAGAACAAAAGCTTTATTTCTTTGACTTCATTTCTCATGGATATCAGCCTTATTTAGGACCACATCCCTTTCGAGGGATCTCAAAACATATTCAGCTCTTTAGAATCCTAAAAACCACTTCAGAGGTTCTGTGAATTACAACTGTCTTTAAGGTTCAAGAGGTCAAGAAACCAAAGCTGCCAAGAGGGTGCAAAATTCTCTGCAGTTTGGGGAGCTCTGACAGGCACCCAATTACTTTTCAAATGGTGTTTGCACTTTGACATTTTAAATCTGCTGTCAGTGCCGTTGGTGCCCAAGATCGATGGGCGTTTTCTGGCCCACACGAAATGGGATTAGCTGTATTTTTTAACCAGCTTTGTTTTTGTGTGCGCTTGTTTATAGCAAATTTGCTCTTCTTAAGCTGTAAAGATTTGACGGAAACAGAACAAGAAGTGAAAAGGACATGCAAACACTTGCACTGAGCTGCAACATCCAGCGAAGGTCAGAGGGTGAGGAAGCAGCGGCGGGGTCTGCCGGCAGCGCGGGTTGGTGCAGGGCTGGGTTTGCTGGGCAGCTTTTGGGGGCTCCAGGGGTGGCTGCTGAGGGAGGCTGCCCAAGCCATCCCCGTGTCCAGTAAGATTCAGGTCAATCAACCCAAGACCCCCTGGAGACTCATTCTGGAGCAAATTGTGAAGGAGTGCAGCCCGTGGGAAGGACTCATGTTTGGAGAAGTTTGTGGAGAATGCCGAATTCCTGCCTAGAACGGAGCAGTCAGGAGCTGTGACGCAGCAGAGGGTTGCTACAGGGCTGTATTTCCAGATCCTGAAATGTGCAATGGACTGCAGCAGGTTTGCAAAAAAAGACACAAAGAGGTGAAGGAGATTTAACTTCAGAGGTCGGTGACATATGCACAGGACTGCCTTAAATATGGACTTTGGGGACTTCAGACGGAACCCAGAGTCCCAGCCTTGCAGCCAGAGAGAAGAGCTCCTCCGCAGGGCACTTAGGGCAGTTTACCCTCTGGAAGATCCTCAGCTGAATCCTCCCACTGAACTGTGGCATTTAACACTCTCAAATGTACTGAAAAACCTTCTTGATACGCGTTCCCAGCTCAGACTGAGTATTCAGATTGGGAGGGAAGAATTTCGGGTACTGAAATTGTACATGGAGATAGCAGTTGAAAATGTCAGCTGTATCTGAAAGAAAAATCATTTGACAAGATAGATTCATTAACTCTTCACTCTTCTTCAATAAAATGATTTCCTGTTCTGTTTTTCAGACATTCACACCTCTCAATCTGGCAGAGATGCAGTTCTCAAATACTGGAATTCATTCAGCTTAGGGTTTTTCTCTCCCTCCCCAAGAAGACAACACTGACAGCAAAGCGGCTGGTGACTCCCAGGCAGCCTGGGAGCCCTGGCAAAGACCTGTGTTCGTACGAAGGGGTTCTGAGCAGGTCAGGGCCACGGCACCAGCGTGCTGAGAGAAGGGAATCCTGCAGGCATTGCCATGAATGGAATCTGCATGTGGAGATCTGGAGCAGAAACATCGGCTCTGGTGTGAGTGAAGCACCAGAGAGGAAATCCAGGTTGAAGCCCCCAAAGGAAACAGAACTGGGAGCTCCAGGAGCGGCTATGAAGGAGCTGCTCCGGTGTCTGCTCTTCCCTGCCTCAGGCTGAGGACGCTGAACACTGAAGTAAGAGAGCTGCAGAGGGAAGGGCACCCACCCCAGCTGGGTTCCCGTGGGAGATAAAGGAATTTATCCCGTTCAGCTGGCCAGCTGTCGCCAGCACAGGGGGAATGGAAGGGCACTGGCAGCACTCGTCAGTTGTGTCCCTTGGCCCCGGTGCTGAGAGCATTTTGTCCCTGCTAAACTCCTCTCACCGTAAACCACCCTGTTACCTGGAGAGCATGGAGCGGCTAAAATCAACTCACCCAAATCTTTTCTTTAATAAGATTAATTTCCTTTCCATAGGATCTCACATTTAATTTATTGCAGTAATTTCCCTGCAGAAAAGTTCAAAATATATTTTAGTTTTTCCCTGTATTTTCTCACTTCCTAAGCTCACCATGCAAATTGAGAGGTGTTAGTGGCCATGCTTGCAGAAAGGGAAATTTAGGCCAAATAGTTAAGTTTATTGACTGCAGTGTCATATTGTGCAGCTTCACAATTATGTCGATTGTCAGAGTGTAATTCAGGCCATACTGTCTGTTACAGTCTTCCAAAGAAAAAGAATCAATCCCACATGATTTATGCAACTCATACTAAAAGTTCTGAATATTCATAACAGTCCTCACAATCTGTAGGCAAAATATATCCATAATAATTCACGAATCATTTAAAATAATTAGTACGTTGGAGGATTTTCATTCTGTGATCAATAATTGAAGAGTTAAAGGGGTAAAATCTGTCAAATGAATTATTCATGGTAAACGTCTCACCCACTGCAAGCAGAAACTTCAAAGAACATGGGCCCGTTGTGCTCCCTCAGGCAAGGAACCGTGGATTGCCAGGGCTGCAGATCCCACGGGGAAGAGCTCAGGTTCAGTTTCTTGTGGGAATCACATGGGAACTGAAATATGGCTCAGCACAAGCCACGTTAGCCAGGGTCGCTCTGACAGCAGCAGCTCTACCAAAAAGCCTGGATTCGATGGCGCAGTGCCAATATTCTGCATTTCCACATCTGTAGTCAAAGCAGAGAAGCAATTGCTGACGCCCTCGGCAGACACAGGGAGCGCTGAAAACCACCCAGCTCAAGCATCTCTGAGTCATTTGCTGAGCAATAGAAGGTGTGATGGCTCCAGACAACGAAACTAAGGCTATTTTCAGTAGCAACTCCTCTTTCTCTTTTCAAAGGATCTTTGTGCCGTGAGATGTAGCAGAGGTTTTGAATCACTGTTTTTAAACCAATTAACTAGTTTATGGTTATTTTGTTTTCCTCTGCCAAGGGCTATTAATGGTCATTATCTACTGATTAGATAAAGAATACAGAAGTCTGGAACCCTGTGCTGGGGATTCCAGATTATTATTTTTTTAAAACTCAAATATAATTGCAAATATAATTTATTAACATAAAATTACATTTCAAAATGATATCATTAATAGAAAAATAACTTGCCAATGAAGATTAATAGAATACCATTAGAAGACATGGATTTTCTAGCTCTATTAAATCAGTCTCCCAGGAGCAAATTGTGTTAGGAGAAGATAATCTCACTGAATATTCCTATGCATGTGTTGAAGATTATTTTTTATTAGCTCAATATATTAAGGCTACAGTAATGTGCAAGAATGAGTATCCTGATTTCTTATCACAAGTGGTACAGAGCACTGAGGCAGCGCTCTGCAGTGAGCGCTTTCCTAGGGAATATCTTATTCATGTTTTAGGGAAGAAGAAAGATTATTGCGATTTCCAAATTGCTAAATTCATTTTCAAAGAGAAAGAACACAGTCAGGAAGCAGAAATGAAAAATAGGTAAGGCCTGTGTGGTATAGCACAAGGTACAAATAAATCACTGCATCTCTGCAAGCAGAGGAGTTTCCCCTCACCTGACCTCCATCTCGTCACTCTGAGGAGGAGACAGAAGAAAATGATGGATCTTTCCCCATCCTCACTGTTTCCTATTTCACAGTCCGGAGCGAAAAGATGAAAATCTCATGTGATGAGATTTTAATGTCATGAAATATGAAAGACAGTTAAAGATAGGAATCCTGATCCGAGTACAATACCTGAGAACTCTAAAGCACTATTCTCCAAAGCTCACTGTAACAGAAGATTTTGAAATGCTTGTACGTAATTTGTTCCTCCACTTCTGTTTTGGAGGAAATAGAGCTTGCTCTGAGTTTAATAAATTCACTTACAGGCTAAAAGGAAGCACCAGGAACAGAAGGTTTAAAGGAGTATCGGGAATAGCTGCTTACAGCAATACAGCTGAAATAAAACCTCTGTGAGGTGCTGAAGTGCCGACTCTTTGCTCAGGGCTCAACCAATACTTTCGAGTTGGCATCTGTGACGAATTGGCTCCGGGTTATTAGTCAGACTCCGGGCCATTGTTGAGGCATCAATCTCTCATTCCGTGGCATCTGCTCATTCACTAACCTGTGCAGCTTTGTGTCAGAAAGTCAATTTTTGTCCCAGGATTTGAGAGATGTTAATGTGATTGTTTCAGCCACCGTCCCTTTGTTCCAGTGATGGTGGCTCAAGATTTACTCTGCAGAATCTGTGAAGACTGAAGCTTGATTGGATAACAAGGCACAAGTTTTGAATTCCTCTGCCCCTGTCCTGCCAACCACCAGATTTCTCTGCTTAAGATACAACTCAGCAACCCAAACCCAAAGAAAGTGAGCAGAACCTCTCCGTGTGCCAGGCTGGAGCGTTGTGGTGCTGACCGGTGCTGGTTTGGGAGGCCGTGTGGGGCTCACGGGTCCCACCTTGGTGTCTCTGTGACTCAGGACGTCGCCTGCTGACAATGCTTCTGGATTTAGATTTACTTTATTTTATTCAATAGTGCATGATCTTTAGTTAGACTTTTACAGTAAGACAGATCATACAAGTTTTGGAAATGTCTTACTTACAATGGGATAGGTTTCACAAGCTTTTACTTGGGTTACCCTAGCCATAAGAAAATGGTTTAAAAAGAAAAGTGGTGTTATGTTTCCCATTCTTTACCATTACCACCCAGTGAATTAATTTCTGCTTTCAGCTATAAGTACCAGTTGAGAGATATTTGATTTAATGACTAACCAAGCATTAATGAATGTATTGGTATCAAAAATTTTCATTACCGTATCAGGTAAGTCATATACTAACATAAGATTCTTTATGATACCTGATCCCTGTTTAAAAGCACAGTCTCCACCCCAATTATTTTTTAAATCAGTACTGATAACTAATTTTAATGCTCATATTCAGCACTGTGAAACCAAAATCAAAAATATATGAAAGAAATTAAACCTTGCTTAGGTTTATATATAAAAATTAGATTTGTAGTTAGACAAGCCATGCGTCTGATGGAACTCTTTTCTACAACTGAAGAATTATCTTTAGATTTTCAAGATGAAACCTATTTCATATAAAACAGTGGTTGCTGTAAAACTGTAACACGGAGTTTTTTTTAGTTTTCACAATGTCTCAAACAGGGTTAAGTGGCTGCTGTGGAAGTGCGTGGTACAAACTGCAGTTCCATGACAAAATTGATTTCTGCTGGGTGCTGTGGTCTCCCTAATTAGTATTGCTGCTATTACAGATCTGTCAAACACAGGACGGACCAACAAAACCTAATTAGCTGTTTAAACTCATTTCTGTGCCACGTTTAATCTTGAGCTTGTCACATTTAAATTTTTTTAAACCTTAATAATATTCAAGATCATGCACTTGTGTTAAAGGCAACGCGTTTGAGCCAGAACGCATGGCTGATGGGGAAGTATCCATTATGACTCAGACAACTTTTTTCCTTTGTTTATCCAGGTCAGTCATTTATCTTTCCTTTAAGATTTATGAGGTTGTTTTACTCCAACCAGTGAAAAAAACAAAATCTAATAACTTGTTTTGCATTTAATATGTTGCTATTTCATCCACATTCCTGGTCACTAACACTACAATTTTAATAGAGAACATGGATCCAGCTGAATAGAAGCATTCAATAATATTATTATTGTACGTCATTCTGGGTGAGGATATCTACAGGATGGATAGATGCCCTACACAGGACATGTATAAAAATTTGAAATAAAATATTTGAAAAGGGATGGCAAACAAATAGTCGTGTTGCACTAATTGAAATCAGTCATTAGATATTTTTGCCTCAATGAAGTTGTTCCATGTATTCTACTTCAGGATCTGAAAGGGAAGAAAAATAATGTGACATTCAGGGCCAGGCAAGGAGTATCTACTCAGAGAAGAAATGCATGCAAGAAGGTCTCCTCCGATCAGCTCAGAATTCATATTCAAAACAAAAAATCAGAGAACATATCTATTGTGGCATGCTGTAATTAATGACTCATTTGGATTGATAGCAAGGCCAGGTTTTTTCATATTTAATAAATCTTTCTAAGTAAGAAAGATAAGGCAACAGTTAAAATACTTTTTTCTTCTTCAGTTCTCTCTGATCTGAATGGAAATTAGCCGCAAAAAGTGTCACCATTAATGCCCCAAATCTTCGAATAAATTTTCTTGATGCATCTAAAATTGTGAATTGGAACAACAGAAATTTACACCCAATGTTACTGACAAACGTGATGACAAAAGCCTAATTTTTGCTTTAGACACTCCTAAACGAAACAGGAAGATATTTCCATGCCATGTTGAGTTCTTAAATTTTCCCCTCTATTTTTCATTATGTGCCCTGATTAAAGAGGTTGATTCCTATTCTAACAATGATGTACAGAGAATAAATTAATAATTTGCTGTCCAAATGCAATTCTTTTTAAGCGACAAGTCCTTTCACAGTGCTTTGCTGTCCAGACTGTAGCACCCAGCCTATTCGGGTTATCACGTTTGCTAAGCTGTTACCCTCTGGCAGCGATCACTCTCCATCACAATCACAGGTCTAAACCAATACCTGATTATTTCTAGATCTGTAGGCAGCTGTCCTGTAGATGTGATTCCAAATGAGATTTATTCCTTCTAACAGAAAACCCAGCGTTGATTCATTCAACTTTATGGTCCTGTAATCAGCAGGAAACAGCTCTCAGGTAGTTTCCGTTTTATTTAAACTGGATTGACTAGCTCAGCTCGTGCCTTTCTTCACTAAATAGAATGAAAATATGAAGTGAATAGTTTTCCTAGATGATTGCCCCATTTAAATGCTTAGAGGTTGGTAAGAAACAACTTCAAGCAAAATTCTGAACACAGTCTGTACTAAATATAGCGAGACACTTCTCCAGTTTGGCTTTGAGATTGGAATGTGGACTGTTTAAAAGCATGATTAAAATAAAGTAATAAAATAAAATAAAATAAAATAAAATAAAGTAATTGAAACATTTATTGCGTCTAATGTTGTGAAGTCTCCTCCCTTTTGAAAGGAATAGACTATGTAACAATAATGGCGTTTTTTTTTTGTTTATTTTGTTTTACATTTCGGTCCATTCGCACATCTGCCCTGTGCCAGGTATCACAGAATCATGGAATGGTTTGGGTGGCAAGGGACCTTAAACACCATCTGCTTCCCAGCCCCAACTAAACTATCCAGCTTGGAAACTTGGAGCAAAAAGCCATTATCTGCTATGTCTGGAGCGTAGAAAAGCCATCAAATCGTGTGTGTCCCCACCAGGTGCAGGGAGCCCACAGCCTCTGCTGCTGAGCTGGACCTTCCGCTGCTTTCACCCATAGAAATGTGACGGACAAAGCGCTGCCGTGGCATTGCATTCGTGCTTATAGCTCAGGAAGCTGCTCCCAGGAGAAGGCAGGTGATCACAAAGGAGAGAAGGAAGCACACAATTATTATGTTATATTTATATGTGCTTTCTTTGGGCCCAGACAGACCCTCCCACTGTGAGCTCCCTGTCTAAAATCCAGCTTTTAGCGCCCTCCCCCTCTAAACCAGCTTGGTAAATTCCATGTTCTTTCTCACGTATCACTTAGAAATCAAGTTGCTCAAACCCAGACGGAAGAGCCGTGATGATCCCGGGTCATTTCCTCATCCCTGCCTGCCTGAGCAGAGGACTGGGAATGCTAAACCCCCAGCCACACCACCCAACTGCAGTTTTGAAAGTGCTGGGAGTATCGCACCTCACGTTTCTCTCACCTGCCCAGGCCAGGGGCACAAAGCTGCGCTGCTCGTGGGACAAGGAACCAGCACAGGAAATCTGCACTGCAATGTTCCAGGCCCACATTCAGCCTTCTAAAATTGTCACAAAAATAAAATTGCGTGTGCATTAGAATACACCAAGCTTCTTGGACAATTTCATCATAATTTGTCATTCATTCTGAGATATTCATTTGTCTAAAAGCAATTAAAGCTTAATTGCTGCATAACCTGAATAATTTAGAAATGCAAATTAGGATAGCAGGCAAGCAAGTATGTGTTCATTAATTTCTTTGTTATCACCATCTGTTTAATTAAAAAAATGAGTTTTACTGAATGACAGCTTGCTAACTATATAAACGTTTTCCTTAATTGAAAATGTCTTTTGCAATTGAGGTCAGCATCTGACAAAAATTGTTTGAGCTTTTTCAAAAAACATTTTCTCTAAACAAATTGTTGTATTTTTTAAATTCACATTAAAAAACATTGCCAACATATGCAGTGTAATTCAAGCAATGACATCTTCTCTTCCTAATGCAAAGCCATAATTTTAGAAAAAAATCACTGCTTTGGGAAAGTGATGGTTATTACATGAGAGGTATATGCGATTTATCATCTTTATTGTAGATTATTTTGAAAACTTTTGTAAAACCCAGACTCAAAATATGAATACCTCTGGCAAAAAAAAAAAAAAAAATCATCTGAAGAAGGAAGGAAAGTTTCAAAAGATGGATCATATGATGCAGTCTTTTTGTTTGGGAAATAAAGTAGTTTTGCAAGTAGAATCTTTGTAAAGAAGCTAATTCTTTACATGGACATACAACTCTCTGTAACTGATGTTTGTCAAACTCCTTTTGTTCCACCTGCTTTTATTTCCAAATACCTTCATTCCACTCCATCTGTAGCAGGGTGGGGACGCCCTGGCACAGGTGCCCAGAGCAGCTGGGGCTGCCCCTGGATCCCTGGCAGTGCCCAAGGCCAGGCTGGACAGGGCTTGGAGCAGCCTGGGACAGTGGAAGGTGTCCCTGCCATGGCAGGGGTGGCACTGGATGGGATTTAAGGTCCCTCCAATCCAAACCATCCTGGGATTCTGTGACTTTACATATTCAGGAAAAAAGGAAAATCCTTTGTACTGCATGAACGCACGTTTTAATGGCATGGGTGAACCGGATCTTACAGTCCTTGTGAGCTGGTCTAAACAGACAAAACAGTGCCTGAGAGACAGAGCCATCAACAAATGATGCACGTGCCTGCAAGGGTGATAACTAAGATTTAAGCCAACAGTGCCATACTTTGGATGAGATCTGTAAACTCATTATCCTGGACTGAAATCCGCAGGAGTGCAGAAGGGCAATGTTTTACCACTGCACTACAAACTCATCTATTATTCACCTCGTCCTGTTTACACAATTAATTATATTACTTTGCTGTGATTTAAGTTACACTTGGCTTCTGCTGTCTCTTCCTGCATTTAATAGAAACTTTATATTATGGCTTCTGTATCAGCACCAACTTATTTACAGAGTGCAGCAAAAGGCCGTTCTGCGTTGAAGGCAACAGTGGTGATAAAGATCACAAAGATTCAGTGATTTGCACTGAAAAAAATCCCCAAGAATGCACTTTCTCTCATGCTACTCTTTGCTGTATCCCCTTTTGTAGTAAATTCTGGGGTAACTGGGAGGTGTATCTATTGCCTTTTAAATATTCTGTTACTAGACTGAAAAAGTAACTAAACTGTCATGCAAGGTCATGGTTGTTCCCCCGAAGAGTTTAAAAATGTGACCTGCCCAGTCTCAGTGGGTGCCAGCCCAGAAACAAAGCCGGGCTGGCACTGCAAGGCTCAGCCTTCGTAATTCCCTTGCATGAAGTGTCTCTGTGGTCAATTAAACGGTCTTTAGTTTTTCCTAAGTGTTGCACCAACATCGCCTGACATTGGCAGGCTGTTCCTAAACGGGGAAACAAACACGATGATTGTCACTGAAGGCTTTGGGTAACCCACGAAGGTGAAGCAACTTTTTCATGGCAGAGGAATCCAACAGGAGGAGCGCGTGAGGAACCCCAAACCTGCATCTGCTAGGGAGAGAAACTTCCAGAGTGACCCAGGTGTTCATGGTTATTGTGGGCAGATCCACAGTTTTGTGAAACCAGAACATTCCTTATTAACCAAAAAGCCCCTGGTAAATCGCCACAAGACATTTTTATCTTCTTACGATTTGGAGCTATTCTAAAGTGAGTATGATATAAATGTGTTTTCATGGAATGACAGTGAAAATACATGGAAGATTTAGCAGGCAACAAAACACAAACACTCATGGAAGGGAGGAGGGAGGAAAAACTTTCCACAGGAGGGTGGAAAAACTGTGGAGAAAAGCAGCAGAGCATTCCATTGAATGTACAAATATGAACCCACAAGCAAACAAAATCAAACTACAAGCTATCAGCATGGGTTTGTCAAAGCTGCACAATCTCAGTGTTCTGAGTTGTTAACTTGTAAACACCATATTAACGTCTTTATGCATCAAAGGAGCATTTTGGCTGGATATTTTTCATCCTTTCACTAGATGGCAATATTGTATTATATTCCAGTATATAAGCAAAGTTTATATAAACAAGGCACGAAGACAACCAAGTAAACTATATCAGTGCATTAACAAAATTAAGGGATAATTAAATTAAAAATTTACTTCAATAGCTTGTATTTCCACAAACTCTATCTGTCAGAATATCACTGAGGTGTTCTCTTTGATCAGCCCCGTGCCTCTTCTTTGATGGGACAGGGAGGTTCAGCCCTTTTCCCCCCAGATGAGAGCAACCCTCCCTCTGCAGCTCCCGTTGAGAGCGATTGCCAGTTCCTGTTTCTGTGCACGTTATAGCTGAAGGGAAACCAAAGACTAAGAGCAAACACACCTAATCTTATTATTCAAAATCATTTGCACAGTTTCTTCATTACCCCTGTATTTGTGGTGGCATTGTTTGGGATCCCTCCTCTGTGACCTTTCTAGTCCTCATAGTTGGCTGAATTTTCCCTTACCTCAACAAGAAATCACATGGAATTAATTCTCTTGAGCCTCAGATTAAAGATGTGTTTGTCTCCTGTACCTTTACAGCAAGAACCAAGTGAAGCAGGAAACATTGGATGAAGCAGAAGACTGATTTATTGGTTAAAGGGAAGGAAAATGTATTACAGAAGAAGAATGAGAAAGTTGCAGTGACAGAACCTGCTTCTGACGTGTGTTCTAAACATTCATTGGACCAGGAAACAGAACCGCAGTCACGCCTGCGTGCTCAGGTTGTTAAGCAAAAGATTTATTTGTGGTTTTTTTTAGATTCACTAGCTGTGTAACCTCAACAGCAATGATTGAAAGAGTTTGATTTCAGGTGACTGCACACCCATTTGCTTCAGGCATGTTTCTGCTTGGCAGGAAATCAGGTATTTAAGATTCAGGTTTTGAGAGCTGGCAAGAACCCGTGCTAGTGCACACAAGGTGCAGAGTCTGGAGAAATGGTTTTAATGATGAAAGGTGATTAAGAACCAGTCCTGATGGCAGCAGGCTCATTTTTCTTACACAAAGCTACTCTTTTCCGCTGGTAAACTCTTACACGTTGGCAAACCAAAGCAGTCTCTGTCTCCTGGTCCACTTGCTGTCGAAAGGGTTTGAAAACTCTCTGTGACTTTGAAAAAGTCGTCTGGTGTGATCTGGGCTGGCCTGACTCTGCTTCTGCAGCTGGAGCAGTTACTGCAGTGAGATCCCCGGTGCTTGTCAGCAAGGGGAGCACTGGAGAGCAGCACCACCAGGCACACACACCTCCTTTGGGCACATCCCACAGATATCCAGACACAGAATTCCAGGAGGCATCCGAGGATTTTCAGTCCAGCCCTGACTTACGAATGACTACACGTGTGGCGGTTGTAAACCAAGGCAAAAAACCCTCTATCAGAGCTTATTACGAGCTGTTCATTTCCTGACTCAACTAGGAGATCATTATATCATCTGAAAGAAATGACAATTTCAGATGTGAATCTCACAGTAGCTCATTCTAGATGCACACCACTGAAAACATTCTGTTGATATAACAGGCACCCGTACGACAGAATGCATTTCAGGTCTTTTATCGACCTTTCCCCCTATTTAAGTCTTTACTTAGATCACTATTGCTTTCAAGATATTCACTCTAATTAATTTTGAAATTGTGTTTTACAAGCTAAAAGTTTTTTCTTTTTGAATTTATACCTGCATTTGGGTTTAGCCTTTCTGACTCTCTCCCCGCCTGTTACATCAGCTGGGGTAATCGAAGACATTAGCGCTGCCCACAAGCCTTGTCCTACTCAAGATTCTTTGTACCAGCAAAATACCTCTGACAGCTTTCCCTGGAAAGTGATAACGTGAAAATTCATGAAAACAGAATATACCTAATCCAGTTCCTCACTGTTATTGCCTTACGCAATAACATCATCCATTTGGCCACAGACTAACACAAAGGTAATTGGATTTTTGCTCTCACTAATTCCAGTGGAAAGCTGTAGAACCTTGCTGCTAATCAATTAGAAACATCTTTTGGCACTTAGTGAGATTTTGTGTATGGACAATCCACTTACTTCTCTCATTTCATCAGCAACATTTATTCTGCTCCTGCAGTACTCAGGACAATATCTTACACAGCTGAAGAAATTGTTGGTTTCTAGGCCGTCTACACAGAACTGCTCCATTCCATTTCACGTATGTTCCAGTTCGCATCCATCTGTGCTGAGCATGGCAGAGCAGTTATAAGCTGTGTTCAAGGTCCTCTCTGCACTGACTGTGCAATGAAATAAATTCTTCCGTATTCCTGGTAGGAATAATTGAACTAATATGGCTTCATATCCCCATCACAGACTGAAGAAACAACACAGAAATAAAGATCTTTAGGTACTACTTGTTTGCCGCAGTGACCCTGGCGTATAAGCTGCTACTGGATTGCGCCTTTGTGCCAGGCACCAAATAAAAGGGGTAGCAAAGAGTTGTCCCATGCAAGAAACAGTTCAGTGCCTGTGTTCCAGTTCAGGGCTCTAATGTGTCGTCACATCAGCTTCAGTCATGGAGGCTTATTTCATTCTAGCACCTTTCTTTCCTCACTACTTCTTATTTTCTTTCGGGAGAGAAATAGAAGAGAAAGGAAAAGTCTCATGAATTCAAAGGCTACGGGTATGTTTTGCTCTTTCAGAGAGGTTAGAAAAAGGTGAGGGTAAGGAGTAAACTTAATGTATCATTTTTAGTATTCGCTTTGAATAAAATTTAAATTAGCTAAGATGTATACCACAGTATTTTTGAACTGCAAGACGCCGGATGCTACTGAACTTCTCCCTTGCTTATTAAACCGGCAATAGAATAATAAAGGACAAATGCATCCTCATTTAAACCCATATTAGGTATGCAAATCACTAATAAGGGTTTGGATAATCTCTGATGCAAATTGTGTATCAGCTTGCAGGGTGAAGGAATAAGTGAAAAAATGGTTTGGGCTTGAAGCCCTTTTCAGCCTTTCACCAACCTTCGCCACGCTGTTTATTACAGAGCTATAACATCATCTGTGCACCTACCAGTGATTTCAGTGAATACCAGCAGTGTTCTCTGCATATCAGACATTCCCACATCAAACACAAGCGGTGAATGGGCATTCTGGCTGGAATACACGTCAAGAGAGCGCTGCAAATCTGCGCCAGCAGCCTCATTGTTTCCCAATCCTCACTCGTGGCTCAGGAGACCAATGGAGCCGGGAATGCACCCGACAATTTGGAGTGCTGTCTCTGGATATTTGGGCTTAGGAAGTTACAGTAATTCAAAGCAGCTCCAAGCAGAGCTCTCAAACGTGCCTTGTTGGCTGTAAACAAATCGGAGGTACCAGAGCAAACAGCACAGCTCGTGCTGATGGCAGAGCAGCACATTCGGGTTCTCTGGAGAGGCTGGAGCGACCTCAGAGCCACAAGCCCAGATCTGCCCTTCGGGACACACCACCAGTGACTGTGCCACGTACAGCTTTGTGCACTCCTACAGGCAAAAAGAGAAATCTGGAGACTTTACTTTTGTAAATGTAACAATTGTCTGTCAGAAAATCATTAAGAAGGACTACATTTTTTTATTATATGTTGGATCTACAATGAATTCTTAAGAATTCTTTGTAATCCATGACAAGGGGTGGGAGGGGAAGTAAATCACATTGCAGTCAGCTGATCCCAGGACATTTCTTTCTTTTAAGGTCAAAACCTCATTATTTCAATATAATGAAATCTGGAAGTAGGCATTGGTTTCGATTTGCCTCTAACCTAAAATTCCACTCAGAACATTAAATGAAGTCACAGCTTAATAGTGGTTCCTTGTATAAATGCCAGAAAACATGGATGACCAGGGAAGCAAATGCCATGCCTGCTTTTTAAGATACTCAGACAATATTTATTAGATTCTGAACTGAGTTTGATCTATTCTACTGAGTTCAACACTGTTTCCTTATCAAAAATCAGTTCCTTTACTACAGTGATAACTACTATTCACAGTCTGTGTCTGCTGATCTTTTGAAGTCTTTATTGACAACGAATATTTAAATAGTGGTTCAAGCAGCAGCTTTTTTTTTTTTTCTTGCGGGACTGACTTCTCCAAATGATGTATTAAATTAATTTACCAGTGCTAAGGGATGGTTCAAGAAACCATCAGCTACTCTAAACGGCCCCCAGAGCTTCCACTCCTCGGCCTTTGGCTTTCTCCTCATAAAAAGGCTTCAGACTGTGTTCTTGAGCTCCTTGGGAAGGAACGGGACAGGAGAGCAAATGGAGCCAAAGAGACAGAGTTCACAAATTAAATTAACAGGTATTTTAAAGCAGCAGTGTAATTATGTATCATGGAACTTCATCACTCAGTACTCATGCAACCTGCCCCTTTCTCCTGTAAAATATATTTAACATTAAGAAAAGTCAGGCAGGTCTCGCAGCGAGGGCTCGTGCTGGGCTTTCAATGGCCCATTGATCAGGATGCCTGGGGCATTCCAGTGTCTGTGCGAGGGGATCCCATCAGCTCCCAGCCCAACACCCACAGCTCCCTCCTGCTCTTTCCCCTTGGTGTCTGCCCCAGCCTGGGCAGCTTTCACCATTGCTGGGGGCAAATTCTGCACTCCCAAAGCTGCACTTCCCGCTGCCCCCTCCACTTTACAACAGTTCTGTTACCTCTCCCAGCCTCAACTCCTTCTCCATTAGAAGTTAACAGGAGTCATGGTATATAAAACCCCCAATGTTTTAACTATTAAAGTGTGAGGAGTTTGGGATGCAGGGTTTTATTTTTAGTATATCTAGCGGTAGCTGGGTTTTCCAGATGGAAAGATGACGCTACAAAGCACAGCACATATTTGTCTTCATGAATTTCTGTTGTTATGTCTCTGACTGAATATTCATTATGAATTGATCAGCATATTTTATTGGTGTGTCTCACACAGATTGTTTCTGGCTCTTGCTGCCTATCAACATGTTGATTCGCCAACTGGTAGGCCATTTAATTTATCAGCTTTTTCCAGGGCTAATACTTAGAGGAGAAAAAAAAGCACAAAAATAACTGAAAAAAAAATATAGAAAAATAAAAGAATACCCTTATCATCTATGGGATTCCATCCAATAGTATTCAGCAGCGGTGAAGAATCACTGTCCGAGCTCAGCTTGACCAGCCCTGCAGTGCTGGCAGTGCCGGGCAAAAGGGACCGGGCAGCGCCTCCCGTCGTGCTCCCCCACACAGGCAGGGCAGGAGCAAAGAGCACTTGTTCACAACAGGTCTCCTGACTTCATATCCACAGTGTCCTGCACCACGCTCGGAAGCTGCTGCCATATGCCAGAACAGACGCTGGGCCAGTGTGGCGGCCTCCGAGCGCTGAGGTCTCAGCGCTTTCAAAGAGAACTGTTTGGAAAAGTGTGCCTCAAAGTCAGCTTTTCAACCATTTAAGAACTGCCTTATCATTTTTACCCTGTTTTCTGCAAAGACAGAAGAACACTAACCAATATATCGCTGTGTTTTACACCATTTGCAGTCAGTGATCTGTGCCCTTGACTGTTTCCAGGGTCAGATTACAGTCAGATGACGTACAGCCGTCACAGACCACTCCATGTTTTGTTACATATGTCTCCAATTCCTGCTAATTAACGCTTCCAAACCAATTCTCCGTGCAGCCCAACCTTCTGCCATCGGGGGCCCCCCAGATGAACCTTGGAAGGAAACCTGTTATTTCCAGAGGCTCGAGCTGTGTTAACCCGCCCAGAACCACAGAGCAGATGCTCAGGGCTGAGCGTGGCAGAGCAGGTGCTCAGATGAAGCTGTTACAGGTCTGGTCAGAGCTACAAAGTTCCTTACAATTCTTTGCATTAATCTTTCCCACATGAAACAAGAAGACGTTCAGGAAAAACTGGAATTGGTTTAGCCCTGGGCCTGAATGTTAGAATCTCACATTTTGTCCTAAACTCGTAAGAAACTGTTTGGGGAGGTTTGGTCAAAGGCTGGTCTCGATGTTCTTGGAGGTCTTTTCCAGCCTTAATGGTTCCATGATGAAGAAGTTCCATACACAATCATTACTCACACATATGGAACACAGACAATTCTCATTTGCACGGAACACAGTGAAAAACCACTGAGAGCTGCTCTTACAGCACCAGCTAAATGCCATCAGCTAAAGCCTATTGCACCCAGGGATTAATTAGTGAGGTATTTAACTCACGCAGGAGAGCCTTTTCCAATTTGAAGGAAAAGGGTAGAGGCCTTGCATAAATGAAAATATGATGTGACTTGTCATTTAAAAACCTGAATTTTAAGGACTGGTTTTCTTTTTTAGTGAGTCACACTGAAATTTATGACCTCTTGCAATATGGACAGCCTTCCAGGAAAAGCTTATAGAATTGTTAGGGACAAGATAAAGACCAGTGCAAAAAATGCCAGTCATCTACTGATGAAGTTTGTACAGTGGGATGTATAAATAAAATCACAAAATTATACAGAATGTGCCAATAAACCTCCATAACAGTGCAGAGAAGTTTGAATGATAAATTAGAACTGGAAAGGCACTTCTGTGAGAAAATGAGCAGCTCCTTATTTAAGCTTTCCTAGATTCCTGTTCTGCTCATGCGCCACAGCCCATGAAGCGCATCCTCTAAAGGTGGGTAATGGCAACACTGAAAACAGGGTCCCTGTTCCAGACCCAACCCTCCCTCTCCTGCCCACCCCGAGCCCTCAGATTAGATTTCCAGACCAGCTACTTCAATGACTCTTTAAAGACCATACGTTTTCACTCTTGGAGGCAATAATTTGAAATTTTGCTTAATTTGTTTCAGTTTAGGTTCATGTTTCATGTGAGATCTCAGCTGCTTTGCTGAACCATTTGTATAAAATCAGCCTTGTGGGACAACAACTGAAGATTCTTTAAAATAAATGTTGTGATTTGACATTTTATGAGTGAGCAGCGCTTAAAAGTGAGAACAGTAGAAGGTTATGCCCAAAGTTCTAAAATTGCTTGCATGTCCTGCATATAATTCAGGTTTAAGAATTGATTGCTATAGCAAACCATAAAAATCCAATACTTAATTTACTCACACAGAATAAGTCACAAAAGCTGATCCATGCTGCAAGGACATGTCTGTTGTTACACTCACAGGCAAGTCAACATCTTTGTATGGAAATAAGAAAAAGATTTCTCCATCACGGTAGTCAGTGAAATCCTCAAAATATCTGATGGTTCGGTGTTTAAACATTTCACTGCTTCAAGGTCTTTTCATACAGAATTGTGTTCACATTAAATTGGCAATGGCAAGAGGATGGAATCTGATCCCTTCATCAGCAGTGCTCACTCACATAAAATGTGCAGAGAAGCTCAAACATTGAAAGGAAATTCAGTGATTTTCCTCAAGTCAGTCTTGCAAATAATTTTCTGCTGCACTTTTCTGCACTAAAATTTACATAAGATTACTAAATAATAATAAATAGTGTCTCTGCAGCTAGAATACAGGTACACATGAGGTTTTGTACGCACTCAACTGGCTCTGGAGGAGAACATACAGGATCACTATCAAGAACCCTGACTTTTTGCTTCATAAATCCTGAGCAGTGCGTTCACCAGAGAGCAGGAGACACGAATACCTGGAGGTAACTCAATTAGACATATGACAAACATTTAACAGTGTTGTGGAGAACAAGCTTTGACTGCTTTATTAATATTTTTCGTTGGCAGAAACATTCAAAATGCCAGCTGCAAAAGTTACATTTTGCTAATACTCCCATTACGCGTTTGAAAAGAAAAGAAATTGTGCACAGCAACATCTCAAAACTGAATTAGCCAAATCACATCATTCTGGGAACATAATTTCTGGAGAGCTGAGATGCTTCTCAACAGATAAGCAGACATAAAAATTTAATACCTTCCAGCACTTGATTCTGCACAGAAAGAAATGCAGGATCTGCTGTAACTAAATAGGGGCCACGTTTGTAATAATACAAGCACCATACCATCAGTTTAAATGTCAGTGTTGTTATTCAGCATGATTTCCTCTGTATGATGGCTCAAGTCAATTATAATGACAGATAGCATCCTACTGGCTTATCTGATTACCTCTGACCTTTTAACAGCTGCAGAAAGCCAAAACAGCCTGAAAGAAGAACTCATGCATATATGACACAAACCTGGAATTTCATATCTGAGCCATAGTCAAGAACATATTGAATGTCAGCAGATTTCTGACAAAGCCTGTAGCAAATAATTTCTTGGATGGTTTGGCACCACGAGAGCCTGTCATTTATTATAGCTGAGTACTGACAGGGGACATAAACCTGATTAATTTTTTTATCAATACATGATATGAAAGTCATTACAACATATAGTTCATTAAAAAAATTTAGAATCCACTACCTAAGGTAACCATTCATTTTGAGTATTATTTCTTTTATCAGAAGCTTGGTTAGATGATTTAAGGCTGGACTTCACGGGGAAACAAAAATCAATATCAAGTGCAATCGTGTATATTCAAAAAATGCGCTTTATTTTCGAACAACAGATTACCAACCAACTGCTCAGAGAAGTCTCTCACCACTCACGTCCTTTCTCACTCCTCAGCCATGACTGGTCAGATATTACTCTGAGAACCCATCAAAAGCTCATCTTTCTGTTGCTAAGAAGCCCAGAAACACCCAACCCATCCCTCATGTTATTCTGAAAAAGCCATCCAAAAGGAAGCTGCATCTCCTTCTGACAATAAGCTGCTGTTAATTTAAATTGCCTTTGAAACCTTCAATTAATTTTCACGGAATTTTTCAAACTGATAATATTGGTTAAAAACTGTTTTAAATTGTCTGTATGAGGAAAGCTCTCAACTCACCCACCTGTACAGAATCATACAGTGGCACTTGGACAGTTCCAGGAAAGCCCAGCTGTCCTTGAGGAAAGAGCAGAGCCACCACGGAGTTTCCCTGGAGCACAGTCACACCCTCGGAGATCAGTGAGACCACGAGCTGCCTCTGCTGGGAGTCAGCTGGGAATCAACGGTGCAACGCAGCTCAATGGTTGTGGTTATTGACAAAGGAATTTTAAAGATGAGAACCAAAAACCCCCAAAACCAGTGGACTTCTAAAACTTATGAAAAACTGTATTTGTAATATCTGTCTGAGAATAATAACGAGAAAAGGAAAATATCTACAGAGTTTTTGGTCCTGCTTGTTGACTTCTAAAGACTAATTATGCCAGTTCATGCTTCAAAAGCAAAGCTGGTGTTTCTTGGTTGCTTGCTTTAATTTACCAACCTTTCCTTGGGAGCTCATTTCAATAAAAGGGTCTGCCCAGGTGCTCCTGCAGGTCCCATCACACCCGCACATCATGGTCTCACCCTCAGCAGCACCCGCTGCACATTTCTCAGGGCTCTGGCAACCCAAGTGCACCATCAATCCCCTACCCCGAGGACTCTGCCCTGGCCTGCGGTGTCCCCGCAGTGAAAATCAGGACACCTGACTCCATGGAATAGGGACCTTCATTCCAATGAGTTTCAGAAAAATAAATATTGAAGGGATGAAAGAATGCAATTAGGATAGTAATACATCTCAAACAATGTTAATAACCTTTAGAAGCAGAGAGAATACCCAGTTTATTCAGCTATCATAAAACAAATATTAAACATACTCTGGGAAAAAAGGTAAAGATATGTAATTTCTGCTCAGAAAAGTAATTAAAAAGTGAACAGAATGGCTTGGCAGCTGCACAATAATCCCCTCCAATGTCTCAAACAGCCCAAACCAGTGCAACATGCTCCACCCAGCGTCACCAGATAAGAATATTGCTGCAATCAATGGAATGCATCCAATTTGCTTAAGGCCTTTCAACTACAAGGCAGAAAAAATACAAGTTTCAAATGAAAATTTGAAATATTCACATATTACACCTAAAAAGAATAACTGAGGGGATTGTGCCAGAATGCATTCTTGTGTTCCTTCAACAAGGAAGGCGAGAATTCACTGATTGTGAGACCCAATGCAGTCAATGCACGTCTGCAAGAGCTGAGCAGTCTCCTCTGAAATATGCTACAGGAAGGGGCTGCTGTTTGCAAAGCTCTCTATAGATGCCATAACATCTATTACAAGAGAAAAGTCAATTAATGTGCAATCCAAACCTTGCCTTGGAGTTTATCTGCACACGGAATAAAGTCCGTAGCACTAAGAGCACGCTATTTCCTCCAACGGCGGAGAAAATGAGGATGGTTTAATCAATATTATGACAATTTAAGTTTTGCTACCCTACTAGTCAACTCAGTAAACATTTATTGTGCAGGAAGGGAGCGTATTGCAAACAGGGTAGTCAGAGGAGAAAGGACCAGTTAGTGACTTCCTAGGAAGCCAATCCTATTCCATGTTCCAAGAGACGCTTTATAAAAGAAATGCTCCTTGAAAGCTGCCAGATATCCTAAACAGCAGAGTCTTTAGGTTTATTTTGCTTTAGAGTTTTTATTTAAACCCCGCAAGTTCTCAGGGCGAGAGAGCCTGTCCCCCTCCATTCTGTATGCGCCAAACTTCTCCCCAGATAAGTGCATCAGCGCTGGGAGATTTACCAGTGTTTTATAAAGACGGAAGGTGGAGACAGGAAAGGCCCCAGTGGCAGCAGCTCATTGCTCCCTGCCTCAGGCAGGCGAGGCCAGCTGGGGGTCGCACAGAAAACACCACACAGAGCGGAGTTTGTGTTCTCCACACTGGTGTTTGTGCACCAGTCAACCCCCACGTGCTCCCAACTCCAGTTCGGAAGCCAGGGTTGTGTCTTAGGCAATGTCTGTGGAAAATTACGGAACCAGCTCTTTTTTGAGGACAGCTGAAACGAGGAGTCGCGCGTGTAAGGTTTTATTTTCACTCCCCAAGCTGAGGTGAGCAAAACAGGGGGAAAGGCTTAAAACTACACCTAAAGCAGAGAACAGAGAATGGGGCCCAAAGTGCCTAAACTGACCTCATCCTCCTTCTAATAATCTCCCTAAGCTTCCACAGAAAATACCTTCCTTTGTTTTCAAACCAGAAACCACAAGCCAATTCATGCCTTGTGAAAAAGATTGTTGTTAAGGTTGTTTTTCAAACTCAAATGGCGATACTTTACAGTAAATGGACTTTATTTAATGCTCAATTAAATTTTAATTGCTTGGTGACACTATTCATAATCATCAAACTAGCTAATGTTTATTAATAGCCATTTCTGATCGAGTATAGCACCTCAGATTTCCATGTGAATTTGAGAAGACAAAAATAAATTCGATACAGTTGCCAGCTGAACAATCACATTAAACACACCTCCGCTGCTTTAGTGCTCAGGTGGCTTTAAGATCTTTGAAACTTTAAAACTAATAAAGTACCGGCAATAAATAAACTGCAGAGACTAGGGCAAAAAAATCTCACAGACCTCGAAGAAATCATTGAGACAACATCAGAAAATATATTGGAAGTCACTTCACAGCAAATACTATAAATCAGCAAGGAATTACTACCTCATTACAACTTCGTAATATTACCAGACACTTTAAACACCCCCATCCTAATTGAACAAAGTTATTCTCTGATGGCCGCACATTTAGCACTCACTATCAGCAGTCTCTCCTCAAACATTTCTCCCATGGCAAACTCAAATCCTCCTAAGGAACTTCTTCCCTTTCTGCCCTTTGGGCTTGAGGCTTTCCCAGAAGCTGCTTCTGATTGATAGCTTGATGCTAACTGGGGGAAGTAATTAATCCCTTCATCATTCCCTCCTGATCTGCTGCCTTGGAGGTCATGCATTTCCCACCATGGAGATCAGGAGTCAGTGGAAAAGCAGAATAAAGTGAATAAGCATTTGGAACATGGATTTAATGTGTGGATATAATCAACACAGAAAATTCAAGTTACTGCCATATGAACCAGGTTTTTAACTGTAGGCAGCATGCGTGGGCTGATTTTTTTATTCCATTTTTCATTGTGGTTGGGGGGCCTGAGGTGATGACTATGCTGCCTTCTCCTGTGAGAGCTGCACAGGAGATTGGGGCTGATTGTGGCTTTGAGCTGCTCCGTTCTTCCAGGAGTGTCCGTATCTGCCATGGGCAGGTATGAGAGGAGGTCATGAATTGCTCTCTGGAGAGAAGGGAAAGTCTTTTTCTGTCATCAGTTTTCCAGGTTTACACCAATTTCCGCTGCTCTGTCCTTTCCAATGCATGGCTTTGTTAGGAGAACCATTTTTATTTGTCTTTTCCACTCCTGTCCCACCACCCAGAGGAGTCACAAGTTGAACACTCAGTTACCAAGAAGTTTCCTCTCTGTGCTCTCCCCTGACCCTGCTCCACTTGGTGGCAGTCCCTGCAGAGGTCCGTAGTGACCGACGCACTCCCTCTGCTTTTGGCGTGTCCCAAGGGGTGAGCCCTGCTGGAATCACCTGCAGTCGGCTCTCACAGGGGTCCCAGGTGCACATCAGCAGGCCTGGGGCAGCACAGAAAGTAGAAGTGAGATGGCTCAGAGGAATCTGTTTGGCAGTGGAAGGGGAAAGTGCCCTGCCAGTCCCACAGCACACTCGTGCTTTCGGCAGAAACTGTTCTCATCTTCATGGTGGTGCTTCCACAGCCAATAGCAGCATAATGGGAACGGCTCATTTCCTGTTGGAACGCCTTTGTGTGTCCTCTTCCCAGCCATGTTTCCTCTGGTCCTTCCAATAATTAAAATCATCTACCAAGAGCAACCATTCTTGGTATTAGTTACTGGCGTTAAATTGCTTCCAAAGGCAAAATTAAATTCTATGCAATATTTTATGTAATAAATCCATTATCTGATGAAATTCACATCTAACCCAGGAAATAATCAAACTCCTCCAGAGTTCATTGGCAAAGTTTACTTTAGAAAACGTGTTCTCTTCTCCAGTACACGTGTTGTGAGCACTTAATTTTGCACACTTGAGCAGACTCACCTTTACATCTAAGCCTTGTTTATATTGCCAGGTAAATAACTCTCAACATGAAATCATCATCTAAATGCTCATTCCTAAAAGTTATAACTTAATTTTTTTAACACGTGTTCATTCTCTTAAAATTGCTTCTTTAATAATCAAAAATATTTGAAACCCCCTCATTACTTTGCAATCCTTGGCGCATCATTTAAAGACATCAAAACGTCTTCCTTAGGCTCAGCGTGATGGTCAGAAGGCTGGAGCCTGTGCTGGGCCAGGAACTGGAGGCTGCAGCGGAGCTCTGAGAGCTGCCCTGGGCAGAGGCTCTGGGGAGGGCACAGGCCTGGGTGCCCTGCTGTGCCTTCTGGGTGGATCTCAAGGAGTCGCTGCATTAATCAATTAAACCACACAAGTTGCACGGGGAGTGGAAACGCCTGAGCCCTCACTTGCAGGGAGTTCACTGGCAGTTCCCTCGCTGCCCCCGGAGTGCATGAGTGCCTCAGACGCGGATCGCTGAGCCAGTGCCGCACGAAGCCGCGCGTGCCCCAGCTCCCGGCCACATTTAGTTGGGAAAGCAGGTGTGGGTATGCATGTTTTCATTCTGCTGGTACGTTCTGATTGAATCCTTGTCAACCCACAGCACAGTGCCAGAAGTGGCTGAAGGTTATTGCAGCAGAACAGCAAGGTATGTGACAGCCTTCCACAGAGCTTGTTAACATTATCAGAATTACTGGTGAACAGGAAAAGTTATCCCTTGGGTACGGGATAAAGGAGTGTAAAACGCGATTACCTTCCTTTTAGTAGCTCTTTCAATAAAAGGCTTTTTAAATAAAGTCAAGAAAATGACACAGCTCTTTTCAGTTTTCCTGTGAAGTAATTACAGCTGTAGATCCTTGACTTTTGTGTAATTTCAAATGAAAATGAACCAGTGTTAAATATCGATTGCTTTTCTCTATCATTAGGCTTAATGAACTAACCATTAATACTGTCAAAACGTCATCTGGTTATTTAAAAAAATGCTCTAAGTATGTGTCATCAGTTATTACAAGGGCTAGTTTATGCACAATTTATGAAAAATATAAATACCGGGTTATTTTCAAACCCAGCAGTTTTCTGTAATACCTTGGAATGAAATAATAGCTCGCTCTTTTGAAAATGAACAGCTGAGTCTGGAGGTGGCACTGTTTCCCTTCAAGAGAAAAGTCAGTCCCGCACCGAGATCGGGTCTGGCACATCCTGGTGCAACTTACGGTGAATTTATGCGAGGGACACGGCTCCTAAGGATCGTAATCAAACCAAACACGTGCATGACAGACACGCCAAAGCCTCGAACGTAGCCCCTCTGTAGAGCATAAGAGATGCCATCCCGTTTCTGTTTGGACTGCAAGTAATGCAAGAATTTGAAGAACAAGACTCTTCAGCAGATTTACTTAGATTAAAGTTTAATGAATTAATGGATTTAATAACCTTAATTGACAAAAATTAGTTTAAAAGACACGAGAGTGTAGAATTCTGCAAACAGGACTTGCTAAACCCTTCAAAAGGGTTCTTGCAGGAGGCTTCATTTAGGGTATGCCTTATAATTATAATTCCTTGTAATTTCTATTTTCTTGGCACAAGACATCGTTCCGGCCTGCATCCATCCTTACCTCAGGAATAACGACACAATCCCCTTTTTGAAAATAGATAAGGCAATTTCTCCACCATCAGGCACTGGACCAGCTAAATCCTAGGGAACTCCACCTTCAATCCTACTCTCTGGCAAGACCCTCAAAACATAAACAACCATTTCTCTGTGTAACTATAAATATTTTTATTTTGAGTTCTCTTCCTGTATACTTTTCAGTTCCTTTCTCAAAGTGTTTCAATGTAGTTTGCATGAAAGAAAACAGGTTTCTGTCTGTCAAAACAGGGATTGACTACGGGTTTGTGTCACTTAAGCGGTTCAAATTTCAGGTGGAATCTTCAAAAACGTGTTTTCAAAGTGTCCAAAAAGGAAGGCATGTTCTTGATGTCGCAGGAGCATCACTCAGCACATGCAAAATTAGATAAACAGAGTCAGCAAGAGCAGAAGAAAAGGAGTGTCAGCCTCCGGGGAAATGAAGGGAGACGTGTCATTCTCTGGCTGCACAGAACCTCATTAAAGGCACTGAAAAATGTGTTTAAGGACATGTCTCAGTCTGCTGCTTTTGCAATGTCTGTCTGGTGCCTGCTGCTGTTTTTCTAAAAGCCCAAATGAAAAGTATCCCACAGTTCACGATGCTTTGGGGCCGTTCCCTCCTTGGGTCCTTTCACTGGGCATCCTGCTAGTCCCACACCTGTAAGGTACAGCAAAAATGAAGATGATTTTCTCTGCACAAACACGACAGGCAAGTATTTTGTGTAGCTAGAATTAAAAGTCCATGCAAGTAAATCAGTTTCAAATTAAAAAAAAAATAAATAAAAAGCATTTCAATGCTTGCTTCCATCAAGTAGGAAAGGACTCCAACTTTCTTAACAGGTGTTTTAGTTGTGTTTCTTGATGCAGTTTATTGAGCAAATGCATTCTGAGAGCTTTAAATTGAGATTTATTTGTCCTTTTGCTAATCATGAATCAACCTTCTTTTAGATCAATTAACTAAATCACTCTGGAGGCAGCTCGATGCATTCTTTATGGATGAAAACCTTTGTTCTCTATTGCCCATAATATCTCTCCACCCCAATAAATACAATTAATAACCTGCTTGCTCACTAGTGTTTGTAACTTCCAATGTTTCACAGCAATTCATTTCTTATGACTTGCTAGCAAAAATAGATTTGAGTAAAACATCAATATTAATACGTGCTCACGTTCTCCCTTCTGTTCTTTCAAAAGTACTTAGTTTTCACAAAGAAGTTTATAATGGTATTACTCATGTCACTATAAAACCTCCATGATTTTTAAAAAAAAACTTGCAAGTAAATATGTGACTACTGCAATGCACACCGGTGTTCTTTTTTCTCCACGTAGCATACATAAAACCAAAATAAGTTTAAAGTTTCCACTCTGAAATTCCCAACTAGAAAGCTCCATTTAATCACAGTATTTATTAGCACAGGAAAGCAACTGGTCCTAATTTCTTCCGCAGTTTCAGCAGGACGGGGCCCTTGATGTATTACATTTCCTGTAATAGTACTTATATTCTTCCTTTTGTTAAAAATCATCCTGAGATGATAATTATTCTAGCCAAGGGCCAGGGATTCAATAACAGCTGAGAGCAGCCATGGCTGCCAAGGATGGGGCTGCTCTGCTTTGCTCAGAGAGCGCTCGAGTTACGTTTACTGAGAGGCCAAAGGCGCTCTGGCCACCTCAGGATGGGGTCCAGCAGCCCATGGTCGGTGCTGCCACGCTGGCCTGGAGCTGTGTCAGGGGAGCTTTGGGGTGGATTTTGGAAAAGGGTTCTGCCCCCAGAGGCTGCTGGGCACTGCCCAGGCTCCCCAGGGAATGAGCACGGCCCCGAGGCTGCCAGAGCTCCAGGAACGTTTGGACAGCGCTGCCAGGGATGTCCAGGCTGGGATTGTTGGGGGGTCTGGGCAGGGCCAGGAGCTGCGCACAGGGGTCCTGGGGGGCCCCTTCCACCTCAGCACCTTCTGTGATTCTGTGATTCTTTGCCCTTTTTTGAGGCTTGGTTTGTGGCATGTCAGATCTGAAGCCGCCGATGGCTGAAGGTCCAGGGCAGCTCCTCAGGGACAGCCCCTCGAGGAACCTTCCTGACCCTCTGGCAGCTCCAGCAGAACTTGGGCAGGAGGTGCCAGGAGCAGGGACAGGGTCCGATGCCAGTGGGAGGTGGTTTTGGGTCTGGGGCCTGCTTTGGGCAGAGTGGGGTCGGATTCCCCTCCAAGGCTCCCCTGAGGAGAGGCCAGGGGCTGCCCAGTACAAAACTGTGATCAAACTGCTCGTTAAAATCTGAATGGACAAGTAACTGAGAGTTTTCTATGACAATAATAATAACAACACCAATAATTCATGATAAGAGTAATTAATAATATTATTAATAATAATACTAATAACAGCAGTGTTGGAAAACCAGCCCAACCATGGACGTTTCCGTGGCTGCATTGAGTTATCTCTATGAATAAGGAATTTTGCTGGTTTTGAGATACTCTTTGTCATCTCTCTTTTCAGAAGCTGTAGGACTCTGGAGATTATTAACTTTTCCAGTTAATTAACCTAATTCATCATGCAATTTTAATGTCAAATGTTACACTATTCTTAACTCCCATTTCAAAGACTCATCCAGGAATATATTAATGTTCTCATTTAACTTGTATATTTTACTGTTCTACTATTTCTAGGTATTTTAAGGATTATTTTTTTGTGTGTCTAAAACATGAACTCTAAGAAATACTGAACACCAGAGGTCAATTTACTGATTCCCGTAGGAACAGAGACATTTGTATATATTAATGCGCCGGTCAATGCCTCAGGTTGTGTTTAATGTTGGTCTTTTTTGTCGTGCATATAGAATTCTACTCAACATCAATGAAATATTTTAATAAATAAATTTAAATAATAATAGTAATTCTTTAAATTTTTTTTAAAATCAATAACGACAAAATCAGTCCATTTAAGGTGAATATCCTAATTTTATGTTCTAACTAAAATTCTTAATCAAGCGCTAAAATCAACATAAATAAGACTATTACACGTTTAAATTTTCACTTTGAATTTCTCTGTTTACATTGATGGTTTGCTTGAAAACAGATCATACCTATTTATTTCAACAATTTCGAAAACCTTCTCTACTTGGGACCATCTTTTCGGTGTTTTTATTGTCATTAAGGGTTTAATCTCAACCTGCCTGCACCGTGTGCTGCTCAGCTGAGTACTGATGAAAGAGCCACTGGAAAACAAACCACGCATCTCCCGCCTCGTGCCTCTGTGCAAACAACACGGACAGAAATACCAAAGGGAACACGAGCTGCGTCTGCCAGTGACCGTGCGAGCGGGAAGTTCAGCTGTGTTCAGCTTCCAAGATGGCTCTGGGTCACCACTGCAGAACCGAGATAAAAGAGCAGAGATGATTATCTGCTCCTCTGAAAGAACACTGCGCCTGGGACATGGCAGGAGGGTTTTGACCGTGATCAGGATTTTGCAGATTAGATGTCTATCTATAGTGGATAAGTCATTTTTGTTTAAATGAAGCCAACTTCTTTTGTTTCCCTTGTGGATTTTCATTTTAACTCTCTTGGTATTTACACTCTTGATACAATTTGTGATGTATTTGCATTCAATTAATTTGTTTTTCTTAAAAACGCCAGGAACTGCTTATTTATTCAGTTCTCTTATCAAAAGTGCTCATGTTCTAAATATTTTTTTTCCCCCCTACATCTGTATTTTCCCCTCTTAAATAATATCTATAAACTACCAAAAAAGGGACCTCTGGGCAGGTATTTCACAGAATAGCTCGGACAGGAGTTGAAAACATGAATCTTTGGTGATTAAGAACGATACCCAGGCTCCTGTGGAGACGCAGAGGTATCAAATATTGTGGTAGCACATGTCCAGTCCTGCGAGAGCTCTAAACTCCAGCATGATAAAAGGACAGAGTTCTCAGACTCAAGGAGGATTTTTTTTCTCCTCTGAAGGCTCACCTCCTAGTTAGGCAGGCTTGTGATAGTTGCCTGCTGGAAAAGTTTCCTTTTTATCTACTTCTAATTGGCTGCTTCCCATGGAACAGGAGCAGCAGGGAGCTCCCACCGGGAGCCGAGGTGGGCAGTGCTGCCTGCCTGGCTGCTGATGGATCGAACAGAGAGCCTACACCACCTCTCCCAGGATTTTCAACGCCGAGAGGAGACGTTCCTATGTGCAGGAAAATAGTTCTGGAGAGAGAAGCAGAGTTGAATCATCCTTTTATCGGCGAAGCTCGTAATTGTTTACAGTAAGTTTTCTTCTGTCCACGACAAACCCCTCGAGTTTGGCGCTGTCACTTAAATGGCACTGAAAGCTGCACACAAAGCTGTTCAGAGGGATTTTTTAAATTCAAATCATTATGACCTAATGATCAAGCCATTACAGCAAAGTGCTAAAAGCAGAGACAGAGCAGCAGTAAATATAACTTGCATCTATGCCAGATTTGGTTATCTCCTGCACTCTGTGTTATTGCTACAGTGAGCAATAATGTGAATCATCTGATTAGAGTCACTAACAAAATTTTCAACATCAAAACTGATGAAGTCAGTGAAAGCTCTGCCAGGATTTTACCTACTGCATTCAGCACATTGTATTTGCATTTTTATGCAATGCAGGATGCGATAGCTGCTTTTTAACCATATGCTTTTAAAAACCAAGCAAGCATTTTTAGCAGAATGCATTTGGATTTACAGATGTTCCAGACTGAGCCTCTGCTCCACTCAGGAAATGCTCCTCCTGTTATTGTTGCACAAAGCAATACAAAAGTTTGAACAACAGTTGTGTACCTTGAACTGCAGTGACTGGATTCAGTGTGTTTGTAGGTTAAAGCTCCGTTAGGGAACCAAGCACAGAAAAATTAGATGGAGCTTTTTATTTTTATTTGTACTTATGTTTTTATTTCTTTATTTTACAATTAAATTCCTTGTTCAGCCACATCAACAATATCACAGAACATCAGGTATCTGTGGTTTTATTGTCAGTCACCCACTGTTTTCCTGCTTGTGGAAGTCTCTTGGCTCTGACACGGGTAAATACCACAGAACAAACTGTTTCTATATTTAAATCTATAAGCACTACATGGTTAGCAATAACTGTTACAAGTATTGATTTTATCTTTCTCAGTTCAGGATAGTAATTCCATTTTCTGATTGCAACTTTGCTCAAACATTAAATTAGAAGATGTAGAAAAGCAGCCCATTGTTGAGAAATAATTTGGTACGGTTTGGGGCTTTTCTTTTTTTTTTTTTTTCAGTTGAAATCTTGCTTAGTGCTTGCAAATCAGCAACCACACTGAAAAGCAACACGCACACCTGTGATGGCAACAAAACCAAGTGGTTAAGGATAAACAATTCTAATGTCAGCCCACTAAATGAATTGAAATTGGAAAATATGGAGCAAAAGTTAAAGAGAAAAGCAAATATACGCAAAATACAGATTCAATTTATCGCACAGCCTGTGTGACAGCATTAGGGGTTCCTAGGCTGAACTGCTCAGGAGCAATTGAGTTTGCAGATCCTGTTTCCTCTGTGCCCTGTCTGAGCCTCAATCCCAGCAACTGCTGCACAGTTGGATGTTAAAGATAAAGGAAGGTTTCTCTGTGCCCTGGGTGACCCAAGGGTCATCATGACCTCGCGCTTGAGGTGCAATAGGGAGAGCCAGCCCTGCATTTACCAATGATCCCACACTGGCAGCAAACAGGAGCCTTTAAAGCCCGGCTCTGCTCTGAGATGTCACTAAATTTTGCTTTCAGCTGCTTTTACACCCTTTGTAAATAACTTATAATGCATTCCTTAGCCTGGAAATCCTAAAGTGGAACCACAGAATTGAGCTGGACTGTCTTCTAGTAAAGAGTGGCAAATTCACGTACTCACAGCCATGCAATCCGCTTTAAAGCCTTGGTACAAACATACCCTGAGCCAATTTCGTTAATAAAACTGAAGGAATATGTTAATCTCCTTTACGACAGTGGAATTAGTAAGATTTTTAATATTTCTTGTATATTCATCATCCGTATGTACAATTTGGTCAGTCTAAAAGTCCTGACAGAACTTCAAAGCCGATTTGTGCGTGGTGCAATGGTCAGTTCTCCCATCAGACACCTCCCATAACTGGATGGAACGGTGCAATTACACAGAGCTACTTCAGGAGCAAAACTGGCGTCTAAATGAGTCTGTAGCAGAATTAGCAGCTCTTGAAAGGGAAGGAATAGAAACCAAAATTCCCATCTTTGTCACGAGCACAGTCTGTGACTATGAGCTTCTAAAAACTGTTTACCATAATTATATGTCAGGAGAAAATTGAGTAAAAGATGTTCTACAAGTGCAGCTCTTGGAGCCAGTGCCAGAAGAGCTGTGCAATAGATTCCTAACAAGACATGAGCAAACAGCTCCAGCTGATGGTGAGGTGTTACGGATTTGGAGATATTTCTGGTAATCAGAGAGCATTTTTCTAACCCTAACACGAAGATACTACTTCTAGTTTAAGTACCGTAGACCACAATTATATGTGCCCTTAAATGACAATAAGCAATCGAAAAGCTTATTACCCTACAGCGGTGATGTCTTTAATTTTAATAAAAATATAACTGTGACACGCCTGACCTTATAAATAACATTGATGCAATAATTTTAAATAGTATTTGAATGTCACAGTGATAATAGCAGCCTAACTGGACCCATAATTAATACAAACTATGAAATTCCGCTGTTCTCCTCGGTGTCTGGAAGTGCAGCAGCAGAAAGAGTAAGTTAAATGTCCTCTTTGACCCTGTCTCTACACCCGAGTATGACAAATTAAAGACACAGAGTGTTTAAATGACATATGGCGTACACACAGTCTTTCTCCAAAAATAACAGGAGAAAAATTAACTTTTCTGCATTGTGGATCCAGAGCTATTGGCTGTGATATGTGAAGGAATTGACATGTGCTCCCATTGACTTTAGTACTACAGGATCTGTATTTCAGCCAAGTAATTTATAACTCTTTTTATTAATAATGACAACTGACACTATATCAGCTCCACTGCAATAAGAATCGCTGGCTGCTCACAGAAACTCAGTGCTTCTAAAACCTCTGACAGAAATCCACTTATTCTGCTCACCACTACCTGGTGCTGCTCCTTTCTCTCGTTAACCATTCTCCTTTCTCTGCTTCACACATGATTTCTTCTTTCAGGGCCTTTTCTTATTTGAATACAAAAATTATATATATATATATATATATATATATATATATGGATGTAAAAACCCCTAAAATATCCGCTCCATCGAAATCTCTACATGCAAATCTCGTACGTTCAGGGGTTTAGTACCGTGTAAAAAGAGGTTTTCTTAGTTTGCCCTCGCTGTTCATTAATGAGGTCCTAGAACATCCCCGTTTGTAACAACCACACATTGTGCAAACAAAAAAAGCCACAAGCTGTCTGGAAGTGTTCATGGAACTCCACGCTGGCTTTTGTATTCACTGTAAAACCCAGATTACAACAGAAATGAAAATAAAAGCAAATATAACATTTATGAGAAATAAAAAGGTAAAGGCACTGTGCATTATCAAGCATAAAGGAATGGAAGAGCTGTAGCCTGCCGGATACATGGATACACGGATTAAAGGCAATGGGAGAGGAGCAGCAATGAAAGGTAATAAATGGGGGAAGATGAGTTTACATTAGTGTTGGATACACTTGTTTGACACAGAGTTTGACAAAGGAGCAGCCTGGGAGGCTGTACGGGAAAGGCTTCCATGAATTCAGGGTGCACTCAGGAATTCTGAAAAGCATAACTCTCACTCACTTTGTCCCACCCTCAAGGGCAGAACGCACCGTGCTGCATTCACAGGGGTGGTTTGCAGCACAGCTCTGCAGCCTCTTCTTTCTTCGCTTGCTGTGGATGGCATTATCTGGTAATAAAAGCAGGGGCACGTGGATTGACAATAGCAGCGCAAGGGAGACACCCAGACGGCTCCAAACATCCTCAGAGTGCCTGATCCAGAATCCCAGTCTCCGTGGCACCAGGTAAGGTTGATTTGGGTTTATAAATTCAAGCTCTGAGCTTCAAAAGCCCAGCTCTGTCATTTCTATACCCCAAGGCGTTTTGGCTGTGCTTTAAGACAACACAGAAGAGTTCCTCTGTCCCTTCAATAATTCAGAGCTCCAAAGAGCCCCTGCAGGTGGGGCCCAGCCGAGGGCGAGTGAGGACAGCCTGGCCTTGTCTTTGATGCTAATGAGACACAAACACGTTTTTGCCCCAGTGATTTAACCAATACCTGGCAGCGTGTCACTGTCACATCCTGGGGAGCACATCAGTGGTTTTGCCCCTGATGAGCCAAAGCCCGCGCTGCCCTTGTTTCAGTTACCTCGTGTTTAAGCTACTGTTTCTCCTTGGTATTGACTTGGGTATTTTATATTTAAAGAACAGCTTTCTATAAACAGTCACAGCAAAGCTCACCAGAAACAGCAAAGCTCAGTTCAGAAGAGACAGCAACTTATTTTCCTCTAATCGTCTTTGGTACAAAAATATTTTGAACACTGTTGATTTTCTCAAGCAATTTTTTTTGAGAATTACGTACAAAAGTGCCAAAGGTTCTTTAAGTACTCAGGCTTAAAATTTGACTTTTCAATTAGCATGACAATGGTGTCAGTGTTAATAACCACTAACCAGAATTAAATAGGACATCCTGAGGCTCTGGGAAAACAAAATGTCGTGATGCATAAGAGTTTCAAGCATAGTACACACACATCTAAAAAGATTTTTAAAAATAAAATCTAGAAGGGGGAAAATGTGTCAAAAATACAGGCTTTTCTAAACACTTTTATTTAGCCTTTTATATTGATTTTCTACTTTTTCTAAACCGTTATCAACTTCCTTCCATTACCAATTGTGCCTCCTTCTCCACTGACTTTGTGGCCTTAACTCCCTTTGTTTTCATTCACTCCCCATCCCTTGGTGTTTTCTCTTCCTTTTGAGATTGTCCAAACACAAGGTATTCTCCACCCTTCTCTAAATATTTAATTAGCTATTCATTAGTAGCTGACTTAATTTCTGTTTTCTGCATGGACTGCTCTCTCATCTCCAAAATTTTCTGAAATGTTATAAACACCTCTTTCTTCTTTCCTTTCATCAACAAAGGCTCTGGGCTCAGCTTTTTTAATAGCTTTTGTTTATTTTGGGCTTTGCACTCAATATGTTAATTCAGTTGTTCTGTCGAGTGCCAGCGTCTCAACCCAGCATGCAATACAGCAGTCAGGGAAAAAAAGAAGTGCTTTTGGTGTATTTGTTTTATATTTTTATCTTGTCTTTCTAAGGAAACAAGATAAGTGCATTTATCAGATCTAGCCTTGAAACAATTCTGAAATTCTTCACCAATATCAAACACATTAGAAGCTGGAAAAGAAGACATCCCAAAGGCAAAAGGTCCTGGGAGCTTTGTAGAAATCAGTGGCTACAAGGAGTAAGAGATAAAAATTCGTCTTTGCAATGGAAGAAGACAAGTGGACTCCACCTAAATGTACTGGCCGGCCACTGCAGCCATCCTAAGAATATTTCCAGTGAGAGCTATGGGAAGGTGGAAGAACAGATATTTGATGGGCAGAAAGGGCAAGATAAGACTTTTTTACTCTGTTTTGTGCAGAGGGCTGTTTATACACGAGCACAGATAAATCTGTCTGTCCATCTGTCAAACGGATGAAAAATTATTCCAGAGTAAAATATAATCTGAGCAAAACAAATGAAATGAATTTTAAGAAGGAAACGCACAAAAGACTGTGTGCAAAACTTATAAAGAAACCCTGACTTAAGCCAAACAATTCCCAGCTGATAGCTTCATTGATTTTAGGAGATGAAAGGCTTTTAATAAGGTGGAAAGAAAGAAAAAAACCATTTCACACAAGAGCTATAGGGAGAGAGTAATAAATAGGCATTTTTCCCACAGCCAGGACTGAATTAACTTGAACTGGGTCCAGGTACCTGAACTCATAGAGCGATAAGCAAATTACTGAGAACTCCTCCAATTAATTCCCTTGTTGCTTTAGGGGCAATGCTTGTTTTTGCTGTTCTGGAGCTACCATGGAATTAGGTGGTTTTTACCTGGCTCCATATAATTACAGTACTAATGCTCCTCTCTGGGTTCAAATTCTTCTGTGGATTTGCACACAGAACTCTGCAAAACATCGTCTGTACAAAGACGCTTCTCTCCGCGGGCGGTGTGTCCTGTTTTGACGAAAAGCCTTTGTGCAAGCGCTGAAGCTCCTCTGTTACAGCAAGTCTTAAGGATCGGAGAGAGTGAAGCCGTTCACTTCTGCCTCCAAAAGTGTAACCCCCGTTTCTCTCCACTCCAAAGTTCAGAATGGAGCTCTGAGAACCTTTGGCTGCCCCCTTCCCACTGATCACCCCAGACAGACCAGTGCCCATCCCAACCCCTTTCCAGCAACTCCACTTTTCCATTTTCTTTCTTATGAAAGGACTGGAAATGCCAACAGCACATCATGGACAGGGACATGTGAGAACAGAAGAAGTTACTGATGGTTGTCCTTGCAACTATTCTGTACTTTCTCTGGAGTCAGCAATGTGCCTTGTGGAACACTCTGGAAGGCCATGGTCCTGTCTGCATCTAGAACTCTTTCCTACCCAAATGCCTGCTCTTTTTTCTCTAAAATTTCCACCAAAACATTCCCTGACATAGATAATTTTGTATGCAATTATTCAGCAGCTATCAGCAGCTGATAAATTGTCTCTCACACTTGTGCTTTACCTCAAATTATTTATATTTATCGGGTACAAAATACATTGGTGCTGGGCTTACCCTGAGAGCCAGGATTGAGAAATGCACTGATTTTGCTACAAAGGTTGTTTCTAAAGCACTGTTTGCTGGGTATCAGATCACTGAAACATTTAAATCCCTTTTGGAACACAGAACTGCTGGAAGCAAAAGGCATTGCCGGTCTGGAAGGATCTTTGTTCAAATCCAGCTGTCAAATCCAGCCTGGTGACACTGCCCAGCCAAAAAGCTTTGCCTGGAAGCTGGTATTTGTTTGTGCCAGGGTGGCAGGAGCAGCCCCACCCCATTCCAGCATCATGGGGTTGCCTGTTGGTTTTGGCCATCGGTTGTGGTAGCGAATTGAAGTTGGTCTGAGTTTGCTCTCTGCGTGTCGCTGTTTTCCTGTGCCTCTGTGACAGCCAGCTGGGGAGAAACAGAGAGCCCTGCTGGAAGGAGATGCTGAAAGGTCACACCTCAGCGTGAGGGAGTTGTGTGCGAAGATCCGCTGTGGAAGAGACGGTGGAAACCTGGAACTGAACAAAGGAACATAAAATAGCCTCAGGGATGGAATAAGAGGTTTGGTGAGCACAAGACATGAGCAGATATGGGCTTTACAGAGCTGCTTGCTATGAGCCTCTCTGGGCTCTAAACCATCTGCATTTTACTCCGGTCCAGCTCCCTGGGATCCCACGCGTCCATAACCGAGTCTTGTCTTTATTTACCATTTCCCGAGCTGGGTACCAAGAAGTTTGGACAGGGCTGTGTTCAGTTTTGTGTAACACAGACACGTAGGGAAGGCACAGTCCCCCTGAGACCTGTGCAGCACCTGCTCAGCCATTGCTTTTCATTTTCAGGCTTGTCACTTGACATCTTTCCAACACATTCAATATGTGTCATGTTGATTTTAGATCATCTGAGGGTCTTGGAATTTCACGTGGAACAAAGCCAAGGCACACCATACAGGATGTTTGCATTGCAGCATTACAGCTGTAGCCATTAGCAGTGGAAACTTTATCTAAAAGCTCTAAAAGTTGAAAAGCTTGGGGGTGGGCAGTGTAAGTCCCATGATTTAGGGCTTGTAAACATTCAGGTATTAAATACAAGATGCCAATTCAGAAGCTGAAAGAAAAAATGTTAACTTTTCCTGTGCCTAGTACGCCTTTTATTGCTACAACAGGAATTCAAATTAAATTATGTGGAATCCAAACCAGGAAAAAGAAATTGCATTGTATGAATAAGAGATCTTTTAAGTTTTGTGCAGTACTTTTCTCTTTCTGTGGTTTGGACACATCAGACACGGTCACGAGGTAATAAGTCTTGGAAGTACAAGACAGGTTTATTTTTATGATTTTGAATCTTCTTGCTGTTTGCATAAATGAAGTTAAAACTCATTAGAGAAGCTAAGCAAAAGAGATCTTCAGATAAATAAAAAAAATTAGCTAAATCTAGCTGTTAGTATTAAATGATTTATTAAGAACAACCATATTTGTAAGCTACTTATTGGACTTAAATTGTTCTTAATATTGACTTTCCATTCTATCTTAAAATATTTGGCCATGATAGAAACTTTAATTCCATTATCAATAGCTTCAGTTTAGTCAGAAATGTCACTATACCTTAAGGGAATAGGAGTTTATTTAAGCAAACATGAAGGTAAACACTGAAACAGGAAATCTGCTTTATCTCCCGTGAATATTTGACTTTGTTTCATCAGCTGTGCTAAAGAGATTGATTGTCAGCACTGTTAATTCTCCTGCTCCCTCCTTACAGCACAGGCGTTTCACTGTGCTCACCGATGCTCAGCCGAGAGCAGCTCGTCCCAGTGTCCCAGCCAACTTCCTGATGGTTTACAGAGCTCTACTCCGGATGGAAAACCTTATGAAGATTATTGTGTGTTTTACCCAAAAACACCAGGGAGACAGCAGTAACAATAAGAACCCCCCCAGCAGTCTCCCTGTGAGCTACCTTGGCACTAAACTTGTCAGTTTTTGGCTTTTGAAGTGAGCGGGGTCAAGAACCAGTGATTGCTTGAACGTGTGGTTTTGATATCATTCTTTATCTGAAATGTTCTAGAGACTATACCTGGGATTAGGTCCCAGAATTTGCATCGGGGTGATAAATCCCCCTCATTTTCTGGGGCAAAGAGAACTTTTAAAGTTTGAGATTTAGGGCTCAGTGAAAAATCACTGATTTTGTCCTGCTGCTCCCCCATAAGAAAAAAAGTTGAAAAATATGTAAAAATCTATTTTTAAACTTTTATACCACTCTAATTGAAAACTTGCTGTTTCACATATCCAAAGTTTTCCACATTTTTAACATAAAAATAAATTATGCTCAGAATTAACAGAAAAATGTGTATTTAGCTATATAAGCATGAACTGAAATATAATGCTAGTTGTTTGACAACCTTATCTCCTATAATTATTGTCAAACATGAATTCTACTTTGACCAGACCAAACAGAAGAGAAATAAGTCTTTTTTTTTTTTTTTTTTTAAACTTAATGGGAATTCACCACTGACTTGCTAAAAAAGTAGCACTTAATGCCATTCAAATGCCACTTTCCTCCTAGCAGGACCCCAAATCTCAGTCCGTTGTGCGCTGCTGTCTCGAGAGAAAGGCAGAAAACCAGAGGAGGTTTCAGCAATACTGATTTCCAAATAAACTCTGCTGTCCTGAGGCCTTCCCACTTGCAGCATGATGCAATATAAAATGAAACACTGAATTATCTCTTGTTAAACGTTCTCAAAAAGGAGAAAGGTTTGTGATAACAGGTAAGGAAAAAGTGTCTTATTTTAGGCAAAAAGCACGAACGTGTCTATCAGTACGTGTGAGGAAAAGTTCATTTAAGCAGTCGCCAGAGGCACTGCAGGCTGGGTTCAGGCACACGGAAGTATCAGCCTGCATCTGCCCAGCCGCCCAGCAGATGCCATGGGCCTTCTCCCTGCCTCACCCACCCACAGTGCATGACAACGCAAAGGTGCCTGACCAGCTGGGGTTTCACAGCCTCGCACAGGTGTTTGCAGCCGACACGTGCCGCTGTTTCTCCCCCGACCTTCTCCAGGGCTGCAGAGAAGCAGCTCCACACGGCCTGGAGCTGCAGCTGGCTCCCCTTGGAGCCTTTGCTGCGATGTCAGATTCATCACAGGCAGTTCAGAGCCGTGGTTTTTTGCTAATAGTGCTGCCAGGGAGACAATGAGCAAGAAACAGCACCTCGAAACATGAGCTAGGGAGATTTCAACGGAATGGAACTTTATCAGAAATGTCTTTTTTCTGAAGGCAGAGTTTCCAGAAGGCAATTTCTGCTGAATTCCTGATCCTACACCTTATCTATCTAAAATTTCAACATTCAGATCCAAGCACTCAGATTGTTTTCTAGGGTAGGGAAAACATTTATACATTTAACATCATCTTAACATCTAGATCATGACTTGACAGTTTGGAAACAGAATGAAAAAAGAAGGAGGCCATTTTTTTGCACATAACATTTTACCCACAGTCACTCTTCTGTTCTGAGTATCACAGAAGCTAATGAGCTATGAAACACTATCAGTCTTGGGTTATATTTTCAAGGCAGGCATGAATAATTCTCCCCACGAACTATTGTTTCAGGAAGAGGCTGAGATTTGTATCTGCCATCATCCAGGGCTTCCTGTTACTTTATACCATACAGCTCCCAAAATAAACTCTTGTGAGCACTTTTAGACCTTTTAGCTAAAGGCAATTTGTATTTTCTAGGCACTTCAAGAACTTTATTTTAGTAGATTCATAATTCTGCTTCTATCTATAACTCAGATATCTGTAAGACAAAGCATTATTGCCTCATACTATTTTTATTCCCAGGAAGGAAGCTGATTTGAACACTGCACCATAATCAGCACAAAATTACTTAACTTATGTTACACACAATTCAAAAGAATATGTAGGGCAATAGGGGAGCTAGGAAAACACACTAAAATAGTTTTAACGGTTCTTCATTACTGAAATTCTTGCTTTGCTACACGGTGTCATCACCAAGACGAAGCGGACGAGCGCTCAGCACCCAACGCAGACAATTTTGTCAAGGTCATGAGGTGTCCAGTAGTGTTCGGTAAAGCTGGGAAAGAAGTGCACCTGGCTGGCTCGGAGATGGTTTGGACAGCAGGAGACGGGGCTGCGCTGCGGGTTGGTCACAGATTGTTCTGGGGCCTTGGCTACCGTGCTTGACATGCACTTGCTAGGGGTAAAACCGAGCAGACAACAGGTTCAGAATCGTCTGCTATAAATTCTAATTTTGTACCAGGCACAGGCCTATCAATTTGTGTCTAATTATATTCTTCCATGTGAGATATAAAATACCTCAGGGTTTCTATAATAAAGGCTCATTAATGTGGACGAGAAATAATTCTGAAACCCTTTCTACCAGGGCTAATGTTAATACAGATTTTAATTGCTCTTACAGGATATTAAAACACTGATTTTTTTATATCAGTTTTAACCTAATCATTAAATGGGCCCATTTTTGTAACCCTATATTTTCAAGTATTGCATCTTACACTGGTAATTGCGTCATTACCAGTCATGTTGAACCAGAGAATAAAAGACGAATGCAGAAAGGATAAAAGGCAATATTATCAAAGATATGTGAGAGTCAATGCCCTTCAATTCATCGTGGTCCCCTCTTCTAGCTTTAAAATATCCTTTTCTGGCTTAGATCAGTGAATATCCTAAAATACACTTGTAAAAATAAAGCAGTAAGTATTGTGAATAAAAGAGAATTAGTGTTACATTGTTTAAGGCATTTAAGTTTTTTTCTCCAAGGTAAAAGCCAAAAGCAAAATCTCTCCAATGAAGATTTATACTTTTAGAATTAAAATTGCAAACCTGTGATCTCCAGGGTTTAATTCTTCTGAAGCCACTCAGGACACCAGAGACTGCAAAACAAGCAGAAAAGCATTCCAGACTGACATTATTTGACTTCAAGAACAGGTAACCAACATCTCTCTTCCTCTGTTTCCCATGTTTTATGGATGCTGAAGAAAAAAAAAAATATTATTTTGCCCACAATAAAAAGCAAACTCTCTGCTGTCAAATTCCTAAAATACCACTGTATTTCAAAAGCCTTTTGGAAATACATTCAAGAATATATTCCATTCTGGAAAAGAATAATATTCATGGACTTGGTGGTGATGGAAGAGACATTTTTATGCTCACCTTGTCCAGCTGCAAAGTGGCACCAGCCTCGGGGCTACCACGGTTTGAACGGGTGACAGGAGGCAGGCTGGGCTGCACAGCCCCTGGGTAAATAAAAGGTGCAGGGGCCTCGAGGGCCTTCGTGTTTGCTCTTTTGTCTGGAGAAGGGGGAAAGACAAAAACCTGAAAGGTTCACACCTGATTTTCTGAGACACTCGCAGATTGAAAAATAAAGCTGATCTAAGGAAGCAGTTTGTGTGATAGAGCTGACAGTTCCTTTGTAAAAGGGAGCTGAGCTAACAGTAAACTGATAAATAGATTCATAAAACCAGTGCTGGTGTTCAAGAAAGTGGGAAAGGGACCTACAAATGGACTGAAGTTTTGGTTCCACAAACAGGAGCAGCGAAATACAGCTATTTTCTGCAATCTTGTGCTTAGCAACATGAGAAGTACATTAAGGTATCTTAAAGAATTCGACTTAAAATCTCATCAAAATATCTTACTCAGAATTTCTTTCTCCTTTGACAACTGGATGAAAATATCATGAGAATGACATTTCTGAAAACATTCCCAGTGAAAAACTCAGCTGGGAGTCTTAGGGGCAATTGCTGTATCTTCCTGCAGGCTGTAAATCTGAGAGAGCACAAACCCACCAAGAGATCCGAGGAATCTCTGAACAGAACAGGTGGGATAATCAACAAATAAAAGTTGTGAGTGAAAGAAACCAGCCAGCTCTTCCACACACCACAGTTAATGATCAACAGCCTCTCTGCCCAGGGGATTTGTGCTTTCGGCTTTAGCAGCCGGGTTTTGGTAGAAGACCCTTTCAGCAACGCCATAAACTGATTCCACTTAACTGTAAAATGCATATTTGTCCTCGTAAGTGAACTGGAGAGAAAGTCTGGTGAGTTTTTCCCCTTCAGGTTTCAGAGCCCTTCTGAAAAACTAGTTGCACTCACAAATGTCAGAGCCTTAATGACCAGGTGAATTCATGTCGCCATTAACGCGCCATCGAGGGGGATGCACCATTAGCTTTCCAGGCTTCAGTTTGGAAACAAAACGTGAATGAAATTTCGATGACCTAAAATATCCTCCACACGGAGAGAAATGGGTGGTACTGGGAGGTGACAGCCCAAACATAAGAACTGAAATTCTGGTTGTGCAGTGCAATGCTCCCAGGAGCGTCTCAGGGCAGACTCATCCCTGCAGGAGTGTGGCAGCAACCTGAGGGACAGATTTGTTTCCTGACACCCCAAAGGCCTTCTCCAAGCACCTAAATACATAAACACATTGTATTTAGAGCTTCCAGCCTCAGATCTACCTTAATAAACTTTGGAGAGAGCAAGAGGAAGGCGGATTTGTGGCAGCATCCACATGAAAGCAATGCATTTTAAAACCACTCGAGCGGGCGAACAAAAGGGTAGCAGAGACTCCAGCAAGGAAGAAAAACCAGGCAGTGCTGAGCGAAGGGAAAGAAGAAACAGCAGCTGTCTCCTCCAACAAGTCCCGGGGACAAGTGTGTCTCTGCCCATGGCCAGCCACCTTTTTCTTCTCTTGCCACACCTGGCTATGTTTTTAGCCTCTTAAGTTCGTCTTCGTCCCTTAGGTACTCAGTCGTTGTCTCTTAAGTACCCAGTAGTTACGGCTCGTTAAGGTATCTCTAGCCACAGGATGGAAAAATTCCCAACCTCCAACAGTGTTCCATAGTCTTTCTTACAATCTCTTTAATCTTTACAAGTGTATTATGAAATAAATAGAAAATCAGAAACTTGTGCTGTAGTCAAATATTTAAAAAGCACATTCAGAAAATACTGAAACCCATTTTTCCAAGATGAGTTTTTACAGCATCGAAGAATGGTTCACTATTGGTGAACTCATTTAAACTGGAACAAAAAAAGGCCAGTGAATGTGGGATTTTTACCATGCATTCTCCACATGCCTATATTCATTACAAAAAGGCTGAAACAAGAAGTGGGAGTTTGTTTCTGTCTTAAAACCTGACAATGCATGAAGTAGCAGACACCAGCCACGAGCCCGAGAGATTTGTAAACCTTCAGGGAAAAACATTTAATAGGACAGATATGGTAATACAAAGTTTTATACTTGATGAAATTAAACTGAATTATAGGAACTGTAACAGATTTTGTGCAACATGAAAGGTAAATAATGAGGCAAAGAGTCATTGCTTATGGCCCATGCTGATGTATTTATGTAATTGTCATCTGGTTTAGCACCCACATGGGAAAGATTTGAATCTTTAATAGATTTTAAGTTCTTGAACAGCTGTCCTACAATCTAGTGGTACTTAAAAGAGTTTATACATTTTCCTAGCTCCTTTTGAAGATGTTTAACTAGATGTGGAACACTGAACACCACTCTGAAATATATTCTGTACAAAATGAAGGGTACTTTTTATTTAGGCATTTCTTCCTAAATTTTTTAAATTCTGATTTAAGAAAAAAACAGTCAAAGGGAAGTGATTTGGATTTATGCACACGCCTAACTCTGCATTTCAGCTTCTGCTCAGTGCATAAAGACAAAAGGATGGCCCAGACCCTGGCCTGTTTTAAAATTAAAGCGCTATGGTGAGCTTCAAGGTAATTTTTCAGTCTCCTGTGATCAGAAAATATGTTGAATTAACACATAGATGTTTAGTAGAATTCAGAAAATGGAGAAAATCAGGGGACCATGTTTAAAAAAGAACAGGAATTGAACGTATGCCTAATCAAAAGTACTTCTGATCAGGTAAGTGTCTAAACTGAACACATAACCAAAAGTAACATTGCAAACCCAAGATTACATTTGGTCATATTTCATTCTGAAACTATTTAGGCTTCTTATTTCTGTTTTGGAAGACTTTTACTAAAGAAACTGTACATGTGGTAGGTACATGTAATTTTTACTTCTCTGAGCATATAAAATCATAAGGACATGCCTGTAAATAGCAGAAATTTTGTTTAGCCATTAGATTAGAAACGTGAAGGACATAAGTGAACAATTTGTAGTTTCTTAATTCTCTGTGATGGATTCAGGTCATGTTTTATGTTGTACCAAATCTGATTGCCAAATTGTCAGCTCTAATGCAAATCTCAGTTTTAATCTCCCCTGCAGCCCAATTACAAAATTACTTTTTGATCAAGTTCCTAGATTTTAGAATTATCTTTTCATGATAAATCAAAAAACTGATGTTAAAACTTTTATGTAGAAATAATAAAAACTACCTTGTAGGGCACTAATAAAAATTGCAAGACATTCTTAGAAACGAACTAAGACCTTCCCAGGCCCAAAATCTGCAGAGCACAAAGTTGCACAGTGCATGTAAGGAAAGGAAGAAATAAAAACTTCAGTGTTCTTCTAGAAACTGATCTCACGGAAGCAATGGATAAAAAACTAGTGAGGAATACCGGTACAGCTCGGTGGATGCTGTCTAGACCTAACCTAGCATTTTGGGACAGAAATTAGGCTGCATCTGGCAAACCGCCTTCTCTGACTGGTGCAAGAAAGGCACACAGAAATGTGGAGGAAAGCATTGATAATAAAGGGGAAATTCCTTTTGAAAAGCAAAATATTGCCATTTGACCGTTTGAGAGTCAGAAGGCAAAGGAATGCCAGCTTGCCTGAGACGAGCAGATAGCAATATAATTATTATTATTATTATTATTGTTATTAAAGTTCTTTGAGCCATAAAGGCACTCACTGACAGTGTGGCCCGCTCAGCCCTGGCACAGCCTGGCTGCCACACAACTGCCAGCAGCACATCAATTCCGTGGCACTGTCAAAAATGGGGTGACAGTAGGATGGGACAAATTTACGTGCGTGGGACAAATTTACCTGTGTGCTTTGCAAAACGTACCCTTGGCACAGATACCCACCGGATTTCCATGGTTTCCATGATATAATCAATGGCCACGTCAGGAATCTTTGAAATACAGAGCATTCACACTGTATTATGAAAGAATAAATAAAAAAAACCCACCTCAAATCGGCAGACAACTTTAAAATTATACTCCTATTAAACGCTTTGGATTTTTTGGCTCCAGATCTATTTCAGAAATGAGTTATCTGATGAACAAAGAAATTGATGTATGCTTCCCAAACTTCAGAACAGAAGAGAGAAATTAATCACATTTTTGCCTCTCAGTTGTTATAACAATGATGAATGATGTACTCCTCGAGAAATGTTGCTGAATCATGCAGTAAATTGTTTGCTCTACAGTAGGTCTCATCCACAGATATGCTGACCTTCAGTGTGTTCCTGACAGGCTCAGTTATCAAAATCTGTTTTTCTGGCACAAATTCTGCTCTTCCCAAACCGTAACTTGTTCATTTGTGAAAAAGGGCTGCCAGTAATTGAACCTGTTTATAACCTTTCTGTCAGGACTTTTTCTTTGTGTGGCTCCAAACAGAAGAACGTTACACAGATTTGTAATGATGCATTTCGTGGAGTAACCCATTATCGATGTCATAAACACATTAGGAACTTAATTTAAAATGAGGGCAAAATGCAACTGTTCTGCATAATGAGAGCTGGTAATTCAGGAGGGTTAAGCTCTTCATCATTTACATAACTGACTAAAAAGGAACTAAAAATAAAAATTAATAGCTAGTGTTTACCATGTGATGCACAATTCTTCTCTGAAGAGGTTTTCTGTCTCCTGTCGCTTCCAGCAACAAAACTTTAGAAAGGATGGAAGTCACCCTGGGCCAGGGCTCCATGGAAGTGGCCACAGAAGTGACCACACAAATTCCGTGCTGTGGCACAATCCTGCAGCTACACAGAGCAAGGATTCCTTCTCAGGTGAACATTCAAATTCTCATTGCATTTTTCAGCCTACCAACAGCTCTGCTGGATGCAGAAAAATCACTTCTGCTCTTTGCTTCAGCTCCACACTCTGCCTTTACTGCTCCAGGCCCCGGGTCCTTGTGGAGAAATGTTGATTGCAAACATTGCTTGGGTGCATTTTCACCTGCAGGCTGAGCAATCTCAAATTCCTTCGGTCCCACTCACCAGGTGAACCAGTCATGGCTGTTCCAGTATTATTTCTCTCAAGGGGATGGGTAAAGAGTTGGTTATGGAATAATATCCCTCAGCCAGAAAGAACTTAGGCATTTTAATAATTTTGCCAGGAACAGTGCTCCTGACATAATGAAATTGCTATAAGCTGGTTTTCCTTCTAATATTGACTCAAACAAGCTCAACAGGTCTGCAAGGCAAGAGAGACAAAGCTTTCAGGAGAGACTCAAAGATGGCATTTTAATTCTCTTTAGTTCCCAGAGGAGGAGTTTCTCCTGCTCAGGTGGGAAAACCCTAGCCTGTGGAGAAGTTGTCTCACACACTGGCTGTGAGCAGCACAGGAGAGCGAACATCGAACGCAGCAGCGAGAAGCTTCGCTGCTTTTCTGCAGCGGCACAACCAAACAGCACCAGGACTCAAGGGATAACTGAAATCCAGGGAAAAACCCCAGGAAAACGACACTGAAATCGTGTGAAATCCTGATTCAGCAAAGATCAGCAGCTTAAAGCAACCTCAGAATTCATCACTACAGGAAATGCCTTGGAACACTTGAAGAGCCTCAAGGGATGTTTGTACTGCGTGGTTGTAGTGGAAGAACATCCACCACGTGTGGAGGGATCTGCTCGGTGTATGGCTCTGAGGGATGTGTTTTGCTTCTCTCTAGACTTAAAATGTAAATTACACCAAGTGCTTATCATCCATCATTGCTCATCATCAGACCCACATTATCGTTTGCAGAAAATACTCTTTTTTATCTTTTTTTTACAACCACCTTTAACGGGACAACAAACTAACAAGTGTTTCAGAGCATTAACTCTGTAATTGCCTCCCTTTTTTTCGTGTGGTAACAGATGGGCGTTTATCTCCTGGGAGAAGAGAATCAGGAATCCTCTATTTGCAAAGCAATTTTCTCTCTCGTTGTAATCAATACCTTTTATTCTGTATGTATTCAGATCCGGTTAAACAGCAAACCCAAACGCATCCGTGCACACAAAGACGAAAAATAAACTAAATTGTTGGGTGGAATGGTCAGTTGAACTTTCTAATGCAAAACGGTGCATTCTGTGTGCAAAGGATAGAACTCCTGTTAAAAGCTCACATTTCATTTTCCACATTTGGATGAAGGGGTGAGGTTGCAGCAGAGGCTGCAGGAGTCCCAGTGCAGTAGGGAAGCAAAATCATCACTTTCCAATATTTACTTTTATGACCACGGTTCAACAACTTTTCTGTGATGGCACAATTCTTGCTCAGTGATTGGGGAATACAAATTTTTGAGCTTAGCTGCTGATGCACACACATTTGAACAGGAATGAGTTCCCCTTTGTCTTTTCCAGTCCAGAATTATATACCTTGATAAGCTTCCCAGATTATATTTTGAACACTTTTTAAGAAATCTGAATGACCATGACGTTTTAATTTACCAAGGAAGAAAGAGAAATGTCTTTTTTTCTGATGGTAACAGTGATTATTCTGTATGTTGTAGAAGCAAGTAGCAGAAATTACTGGAGGGAAATAAACCCCATGGAAATGGGAAGAGTGAAGTGCTTTCTCCCTTTTCTTTGTTAAAACACTCCAATCCCCCTGCCACGTTCTGAGCTGCAGTGGGTTGTGGCTCTTTTGGAGTACAAGCTGCATTTTTCACTGGGATCTGACCGGTTCACCTCTGAGTGAGTGAACCAACTATTCAGATTCAATTTTAAAGAAACAATCTTCTCCAAGCAAAAATTATCCCCTCAGTTACAGAATTCATCTTTAATAATACTCCTTATTTATTTCTATTTCTAAACAGAAATAAAATGCTTTCTTTCCAATGAAAGTAGGTTAGAAAGTCACCCTCTTCAATTTTAAATGGATAATCTTCAATAATGTAGGGTTCTTTTTCCTCAGTAAATGTTGCTTTTCAACCCTCATATTTTAAGGAAAACAAAGACTTGTAAACTTGATATTTGATATTTGAATTATTATCTTTAATAAAGACCACAAAAAGATCATCAATTCGCTCAGCAAAGACAATCTTGTAAAGATTTCCCATTAATATTCCAGGGATATTTCTGCAAGTGACTCTAAAGATGCAATACAGAAAATCACTTACAGTTGGGTCCATTTTTGCCTTCGCAGTCTCAGAGGAGTTGCCTATGAACAAAGGACAGTGATAATCATAGGTAAGGTCATTTTATTGAAAAAAATAAATGATTTCCTATTCAACAGCTGGTCCACTGCAGTGATATCCCATTCCTGTTATTGCCCTATTCGGGTCATTGGTAGCTGAAAGCGAAAATAAACTTTTGAGATAACAAAAGAACAGGTTCTCAGCACAATCATCTACAAGACAAAGATTTTGGATCAAGTTATAGCTGCAAACGTAATATTTTTAGAAGCCTCCCTCAGCTGATCACAGGCACTGTTCAGAAATATGAATTTCTGCAGTGAACAACAAGCAGCCCTGGATTCTTTATTTAAGAGGTCATATTGATTCTGGAAACAGTGGCAGTTAAGGAGATACATTAAGAATGCATTGCATCTTAATTATAACCAACTCAGAGGTGCAATACTTTTTATTGACATTAAACAAATCAATCAGCATCAATTAAAAATGACAGAGGCTCAGAGCAAGAGATGCTGTGTCTGACACTTGGAGTCTGTGACTGGATAACATCACAATGATATTAATGACAATAAACTGCTGGAATCCAGGCTCTGTTGACTGGAACTTACGTATTTGTTTGCTGCACTAACCCCATGAAATACAACCACTTTTATTGCTACGATGAATTTCACCCC